>CM055763.1:9919127-9921627 GCA_029465975.1 Dallia pectoralis | reverse complement strand
TATAGGGGACAGCTGAGCTATATGGGACAGCTTAGCTATATGGGACAGCTGAGCTATATGGGACAGCTGATCTATATGGGACAGATGATCTATATGGGACAGCTGAGCTATAGGGGACAGCTGAGCTATAGGGGACAGCTGAGCTATATGGGACAGCTGAGCTATAGGGGACAGCTGAGCTATATGGGACAGCTGATCTATATGGGACAGCTGATCTATAGGGGACAGCTGAGCTATAGGGGACAGCTGAGCTATATGGGACAGCTGAGCTATATGGGACAGCTGAGCTATAGGGGACAGCTGATCTATAGGGGACAGCTGAGCTATATGGGACAGCTGAGCTATAGGGGACAGCTGAGCTATAGGGGACAGCTGATCTATAGGGGACAGCTGAGCTATAGGGGACAGCTGAGCTATAGGGGACAGCTGATCTATATGGGACAGCTGAGCTATAGGGGAGAGCTGATCTATATGGGACAGCTGAGCTATAGGGGAGAGCTGATCTATATGGGACAGCTGAGCTATAGGGGACAGCTGAGCTATATGGGACAGCTGAGCTATATGGGACAGCTGAGCTATAGGGGACAGCTGAGCTATAGGGGACAGCTGATCTATATGGGACAGCTGAGCTATAGGGGACAGCTGAGCTATATGGGAAAGCTGAGCTATATGGGACAGCTGAGCTATATGGGACAGCTGAGCTATATGGGACAGCTGATCTATAGGGGACAGCTTATCTATATGGGACAGCTGAGCTATAGGGGACAGCTGAGCTATAGGGGAGAGCTGATCTATATGGGACAGCTGATCTATATGGGACAGCTGATCTATATGGGACAGCTGAGCTATAGGGGACAGCTGAGCTATAGGGGAGAGCTGATCTATATGGGACAGCTGAGCTATAGGGGACAGCTGAGCTATATGGGACAGCTGAGCTATAGGGGACAGCTGAGCTATATGGGACAGCTGATCTATATGGGACAGCTGAGCTATAGGGGACAGCTGAGCTATATGGGACAGCTGAGTTATATGGGACAGCTGAGCTATATGGGACAGGGGGGAATGAGTAGATGAGGGAGCGACGGAGGGGGTGGAGGCCCCACATCAACCCTATGCCCCCCCCTCCTCTTTCCACTCCTCCCTTCATCACTCCATTTCCCTCCTCACATTGCTCTCCATTTCCTCTCCCTCCTCCTTCTCTCTTCCTCCACACAAGTGACTCAGAGAAACAGGTCAAGTGTTCAAACATTCCCCCTCCAGCAGAACCTGCCCAGAACTAGGTCCAACACACTGAGTTCACAGACACACGTGCACACATGCACACCAGTAACGATATATACCATCTAACCCCACTAAGTGACACAGACACACACACACACTTACACAGAAATGCACATCACATTACACTGACAGACATGCAGGCCAAAGCCATCATTCTCTACATTGTAAAACCTAGGAAAGCCACACACACACACACACACACACACACCCCGCGCTGCCATTATAAGATAGAAAACTATCAACACAGGCACTGGTCAGAGCATACAGAATACAGACACACTGCAGAACCACCAACCCAACCAATACAGAACCACCAACCCAACCAATACAGAACCACCAACCCAACCAATACAGAACCACCAACCCAACCAATACAGAACCACCAACCCAACCAATACAGAACCACCAACCCAACCAATACAGAACCACCAACCCAACCAATACAGAACCACCAACCCAACCAATACAGAACCACCAACCCAACCAAAACAGAACCACCAACCCAACCAATACAGAACCCCCAACCCAACCAATACAGAACCACCAACCCAACCAATACAGAACCACCAACCCAACCAATACAGAACCACCAACCCAACCAATACAGAACCACCAACCCAACCAATACAGAACCACCAACCCAACCAATACAGAACCACCAACCCAACCAATACAGAACCACCAACCCAACCAATACAGACACACTGAGGTTCTGCAGCGTGTCATCTACACACATACACACACACACATACACACACACACACACACACACACACACACACACTGGATGTGATAAGAGTCCCATAAAAATATAATGAGTCATCCTGAGTGTTTCATTTGTGCGTTGTTAGAGCACGACCGAGAGCCTGTTGAGACGATGAATTAAGCAGCCAGTACACGTGATCTGCAGATCGCCTCGAGCCAAACACACACACGCACACGCACACACTTCAGCAGAATAATTTCCATCACATACAGTCCATCTATATTAAGCAGGAGTACCTGTTCTCATAGTGCTACAGGTACAGCAGACAGCAAGTTAGCGCTGCAAGCTAACCATGACCCTTTAATATTCTGACTGCTTCAGGAAGAGACTCCAGAGGCATCACAGAACGGGAGCTTGACACACACACACACACACACACACCTCTTTCATCTGCGGCTGCAGTCTGTTTTTGCAGGTGGTGGTTGAGGTCAGCGCACCACTGAGGGGACATAT
>CM055763.1:9679127-9914127 GCA_029465975.1 Dallia pectoralis | reverse complement strand
GTGGAAGAGGTGGAGGTTAAGAGAAGCAGATTCCCTGAAAGAAACCTAACCTGCCATAAGGAGATCGGCTGGTGCTTTTCTAAAAGCCTTTTAGTTTAAGACTAGGCAGTTCAGGTTAGGAATTGGCAAATTGGGTGTTTTAGTGAAAGCTTTGCACTCAGAGCAAAACAGAACCGAGGATTCTCACAAAGTGTTCTCAAAACGCATTTTCTTTAAATCCCAACATTGGGCCAGAAGAAGAAGTACAAGCCTACGACTCATCCACTCTGGATATCAGAAGGGTTGGGCAAATGTTTCTGACAGAGTTTAACATGTGTGTGTGTGTGTCAGGAACAGTTAAAGTGGTTTTGCTCAATGTAACTAAAGGTGTGTGTGTGTTTGGGGGGAATGGACGTCCTGTGGTTTTGTGTGTGTGTGAGATTAATCTGCCGGGGACAGCGTACAGAAATGTTTTCTCCTTCAATTCAATTCCTCCCTCTCTATCCCAAAACACTAAGAGATAGAGAGGCAGGAAGTGACCAATCAGGGACACACACACACACACACACACACACACACACACACACACACACACACACACACACACACACACACACACACACACACACACACACACACACACACACACACACACACACACAGCTGACTCAGAGACTACACAGATCACTGCTTATACAGAAACATGCTCGATCAGATAAAGTGTGTGTGTGTGAGTGAGTGAGTAGCCATCTTAAGTATGTAGAATGTCCAGCCAATCCAGTCAGTTCTCTTGTGACACGCGTGTCAACCCAGCCATTGTCTGGAGATTCAAAGTGTTCTGATAAAACGGGTTACATTCCCAGTACAGTGGTGCTGGCTCGGATTGGACTTTGACCTTGGTTGAACCAGTGAGTCAACAACAGCAAGACATTTCTTGTCAAGTGAAAACACAAACGTCATGAGGAAAGAGCGTCCTTCTTGTACGATGACCTGCTCTACTCAGCCATGTTGTGAGCCAAGCAGCCCAGTTGATCAGTTTACCGCGTCACCATTTACCGTCCACAAACAGACTTCAGCTTTCCGTTGCTTTGGTGGGAAGGCCGGTCAATTAGACATGGCAAAACAGTATTAAAGTGGTTTCATAATGAGTCACTTCAGTTTTAAGCGAACTCTCTGTGGTCTTACAGCTCCTGGTGCCTGCTGAGATCCTGACAGGTTCATTATTCACTCTCTGTTGTTAGCTCCTCTGGGGTAATCCAAGCCAGATGCAACTCTTTCAACCTATACACAATGTAATTTACACATTTTTCACAGGAGTTTGACAAATAAAAGAAGATCCATACATATAGTACTGTATACAGGAACCACGAAGCAAAATATACACACGAATCTCCTCCCTTCTTCCCACTTAAACACACAAAACAAACCAAAGCACATTAGCATTATTTCTTCAGACAATCACTTTCATACAAATATAGCTAGTGGCCACTAGTGTAAAGCTGAGGAGAGACTGTTCTCTGTAGTCATGATGTGTAGTTCAGTAGAAGTGTGTATCTACATCTAATCTATCGCAGGCGTATGATCACAACCCCTGTAGCTGGTTTCTCTGACCCCTGTAGCTGGTTTCTCTGACCCCTGTAGCTGGTTTCTCTGACCCCTGTAGCTGGTTTCTCTGAACCCTGTAGCTGGTTTCTCTGAACCCTGTAGCTGGTTTCTCTGACACCTGTAGGGGCTGTCTCAGTGCATTGCAGATTTAGGGGATATGATCACAGCGGTAAAGCCCACAGAGTTTGACCCTATGCCCACTGACAGAGCCAGGATAATTCAGCCTATCGGGGTCTTCGCTTGGTCAAAGCAGCCAATGAGCTGGGAGCTGTTCCATGTTCTTCATCAGGAACCCCTCTCCCAGTCTCATCCACCTTATTCCCTCAGCAGCATCTAGATTACTGACACTCTTCACCATCTAACTCATAGTTGATGGGTTCTGTCCAAAACAAAACCTCCAGTGTATGACATAAGAGGAAAGAGACAGAAACAGAAACTGTGTGACAGAGAAACACAGAGAGAAACCGAGGTTGAGAGAGACAGATAAAGAGAAACAGAGAGTGAGAGAGACAGATAAAGAGAAACAGAGAGTGAGAGAGACAGATAAAGAGAAACAGAGAGTGAGAGAGACAGATAAAGAGAAACAGAGAGTGAGAGAGACAGATAAAGAGAAACAGAGAGTGAGAGAGACAGATAAAGAGAAACAGAGAGTGAGAGAGACAGATAAAGAGAAACAGAGAGTGAGAGAGACAGATAAAGAGAAACAGAGAGTGAGAGAGACAGATAAAGAGAAACAGAGAGTGAGAGAGACAATAAAGAGAAACAGAGAGTGAGAGAGACAGATAAAGATGAAACGGAGTATGAGAGACAAGGCTTGCTTTTACACACAGTTTCAGACATTGTGCGTCTCCATAACTACAGGGGGCCTTTCCCAGTTCTGTCACAGAGCAGAAACACACAGCTAGTGGAGCCGGAACTGATGTTTCTCACCAGAGACGGACAGGACCAGCGTGGAGCCCATTTCATTGTGACACGTCTTACAACGCTACTGCGTATTAAGTCTCAAATTTAATGTGTCCCGTTCTGGAAAGTGTCAATCTTAAAACACCCAACGCAAGCGAAAGGAGGAGTACAACGACAGAAAAGCAGTGTGAGATCGTTTAAACATTTCTTTGACTCCAGTTCTTTTCGACGGTTACCATGCGAGACAATCTTCTTCCCATTGAGAACAGAGAACAGGTTTTTGTCAGTTCACGTGTCCTCCATATTCCCTCCTTCAGACAGTATATCCTGTCCTCTTTCCAAGCTGTGTTGTGAGATGATTCATAATATATTTAAGATATTTAGCAAAAATAAAAGCGGTATCCATCAATGTCATCGTGACGGAGGAGAATCAACCACCCAGTCCTCCTGAAGTAGGCAGATCTCCCATCCACCCCTCTTTCTCTTCCTCGTCGGTCTACACGTACACTGCAGTCCGTGAGATGACCGACCCGTCGTGCTGCGACTCCATGTCGTCGTCAAGGTAACCGCCCATAATTCCATCCTGGTCGTGGGGTGGGCGGAGCTGCAGTATGGGCCCGCCCACTCCGAAGTGGTCGTAGCGCTCTTCCTCGTCCTCGAGCTCGTCGAACTTCCGCCTCTCGGCCTCGTCCAGCTCGTTACTCAGCAGGATGTCCTGCGCCGTGGTAACCGGCTCGTCGCCACGCCCGCCCAGGTGCAGCGGCGCGTGCTGATTGGGCTTCTCGGTGAGGCCCTGGCAGGGGCCGTCGTTGTACACGTAGATCGGCCCGTTGTTGTTGCCACCTGCCCCGTTGCCCCCGGCGCCCGTCCCGTTCTTGCTCGCCTTTTTGCCGGCGCCGAAGATGCGCAACTTCTTGTCAATGGAGCCGTGGCTGGGGTTGCTATGGTAACCCTGCTGCTGCCGGCGACTGCGGGTGACCAGGATGGCGATGATGGCGGCAACGACGAGCAGGGCCAGGAGACAGCCAATCACAGCGCCCGCCACCACGCCGGCATTAGATGAGATGGCAGAGGGTTCTGTAGGAGGAAGGAGTAAGAGAGAGGGAAGGAAGGAAAGAAAGTGGACAGAGAGGAGAGAGACGAGGAGAGAGAAGAGAGAAGAGAGAGGAGAGAAGAGAGAGGAGAGAAGAGAGAAGAGAGGAGAGAGAGAGATATGGAAGATGTCAGCGGTCAGCACTGTATACCACCTGCTGTGTTTAACAACGGCTCATAAAAAACATCCTCTGGAGACCGGAGGGCAAGAACAGGTGAAGCCATGCATGATGGAGGATGGAGATGGAGGTGGAGGTTGAGATGGAGGTGGAGCTGGAGGTGGAGCTGTCCAGGGTGGTGTTGTCTTCCTTCCAGCTGATATAATATAGAACTAATGTCTGCCTGTCTCTGTCCTAAACCAGGACATGTCCCTGACCTTCCCTCTAACGGCCTCACTCCCTCTGTTTCTCTTCCCAGCTTTTCTGACCTAAACATGTGATTACACGTGCATACATGCGATTACACGAGCATACCACATACATACCTCACAGTTACTGGGGAGGGATTTGGATGTGACACATCTGGGGAACTGCTCTGTTGACAGGAAGTGTTTCTATCATTTGAAGAGCTTTAATGTTTTGTTCGGGTGATTGTAATTGGGTTAGACAGAAACCGTCTCCGAGTAGAAGCACTGATCTCAGATCAGGTCCCCGTGTCCATATGTTGTGACTGATATTAATCTGGAACTAATTCTGGATACTAATTCTGTTTGCTAAAAGCAACAGGGTGGGGGTGTTTAATATTATTTTCACATTATGAATGTGATGAACAGATGGTAAACATCTGTGTGTGTGTGTGTGTCAGAAGAGCCTCAAGTTCTGTAATTATTTGACTCCAACTGTGTTGGCCTAATAATAGGACCGTCAACCTAAGCGTTACCATGAGCAAACACACAGACACCCCTACACACTAAGCTTGGCCGAATCGTTACACAAACCACCAAATAAGACAAGCACACACACACACACATCTCTCACTCGCTCTACAAAAATGGAACCAAATAACTCCATACAGAACGCTGTGCTCGGCTACAGAACAATCAAATAACTCCATACAGAACGCTGTGCTCAGCTACAGAACCACCGGCTGGGGAAAAACAGGACACATTTCTGTAGTTGCATCAGGCACCATCATAATCTCCAAGTGACCGCAAGTAATGAGAGAGATGGACTGGAAATAAAGCCTGCTGTTGCCTGCCTCTGAGAGTCATCACACACACACGCACGCACGCACACACACACACACACACACACACGCACACGCACACAGCTCTTAATCACCAGTCAGTATAGCCAGATGATAAGAAGCTGATTGTTGTCTTTACATAGTAAGCAGAAGCCATTACCTCTAGTGTGGGGAGGGATTTGGATGTGACACAACTGGGGGGGATTTGGATGTGACACCACTGGGGGGACTTGGGTGTGACACCACTGGGGAGGGACTTGGATGTGACACCACTGGGGAGGGACTTGGATGTGACACCACTGGGGAGGGACTTGGATGTGACACCATTGCATGGTAATAGGGTTTGGAGACAGCGGAGGTGGCAGAAGGTGGCTTAGCAAACCGCAGCAGAGCAGCAGGATCATGGGAGCCAAGGAGGGATTAAAATAAGTGTTATCTAAGAGTTAAGAGAGCAACTCAAAATGATGAGATATGGAGGAGAGAAAGAGATGGGTGAGAGAGAGAGGGAGAGAGAGGGAAAGGGAGGAGAGAGAGAGAGAGAGAGGTGAGAGAGAGAGAGGGAGAGAGAGAGAGATGGGTGAGAGAGAGAGAAAGGGAGGAGAGAGAGAGAGGTGAGAGAGAGAGAGAGCGAGAGGGAGAGAGAGAGAGATGGGTGAGAGAGAGAGAAAAGGAGGAGAGAGAGAGAGGTGAGAGAGAGCGAGAGAGAGGGAGAGAGAGAGAGGGAGGAGAGAGAGAGGGAGAGAGAGAAAGGGAGGAGAGAAAGAGATGGGTGAGAGAGAGAGGGAGAGAGAGAGAAAGGGAGGAGAGAGAGAGAGAGAGAGTGAGAGAGAGAGAAAAGGAGGAGAGAGAGAGAGGTGAGAGAGAGAGAGAGAGGGAGGTGAGAGAGGGAGAGAGAGAGAAAGGGAGGAGAGAGAGAGAGAGAGGTGAGAGAGAGAGAAAAGGAGGAGAGAGAGAGAGGTGAGAGAGAGAGAGAGGAGAGAGAGAGAGAGGGAGGTGAGAGAGGGAGAGAGAGAGAAAGGGAGGAGAGAGAGAGAGAGAGAGGTGAGAGAGAGAGAAAAGGAGGAGAGAGAGAGAGGTGAGAGAGAGAGAGAGAGGGAGAGAGAGAGAGAGGGAGAGAGAGAGAGGGAGAGAGAGAGAGGGAGGAGAGAGAGAGAGGCAGGGAAATTGCTTAGGTCTGTCCCAAACAGACCCCCGTCTCCTACATGGTGCACTACTTGTGACCAACCACAGGGTGCTCGAGGGAATAGGGTGCCATCTCTGACTCAGATGAAGAGACGGGTCCCAGGTCACCTTGTAAGCCTTAGCTTGGCTCTGAGTCAGCTGTCACACAGCTGGGGGCCAGACAGGGTACCCAGACAGGGTAGGACAGAGACAGGATGCCTGCTAACTCTATAGCCTGCTCAACAGCAGAACAGGTGCTGGCCATTTCACGCCTGTCACCCTCTCTCTGGTCTGTTAGGGCAACCTGCTGGATCAGATTAATGCAGATCGCACCACGACGTTAGCCCTCCTACCATCACCGTCTCCATCTCTGTCTCTGTGTCTCAGTGGGCACCTAAGATCTGTTCATCTATCCTGCCCTCTACTCTACTAGCCAGGAAAGAGAGGGGAAATTAAGAGAGAGGAGGAAGAGGCAGGTGAGAGGAGGAAGAGGCAGGTGAGAGGAGGAAGAGGCAGGTGAGAGGAGGAAGAGGCAGGTGAGAGGAGGAAGAGGCAGAGGAGGAAGAGGCAGGTGAGAGGAGGAAGAGGCAGGTGAGAGGAGGAAGAGGCAGGTGAGAGGAGGAAGAGACAGGTGAGAGGAGGAAGAGGCAGGTGAGAGGAGGAAGAGGCAGGTGAGAGGAGGAAGAGGCAGGTAAGAGGAGGAAGAGGCAGGTAAGAGGAGGAAGAGGCAGGTGAAAAGAGGAAGAGGAGGAAGAGGCAAGTGAGAGGAGGAAGAGGCTGGTTCAAATATAAAATTGCACTGTGAGGTAAACTTTTCAGAAAATGGCATTCAAAATGCACAAATGCAATTTGCACAATTTATTTATCTCCCCGTTTTCATTGAGCTAACCATTGAGCGTGAGAACTGGGCTACGGTCAGTCTTTACAAAAGCAGACAAATGTGTCAATCTGACTATCCTGCAATGTCATGGATGATTGGAATATTGTTAAAACAAGCCCAATGGCTGTATTGATCAAGAACAACCATATCTACCATGATAGAGCAATCTGTAAAGCTCAATGTACGAATATTCAAAGCTGTGTTGATCTTTGTCAAAACAATAAATGCAATACTAACTATATTGAACATGAATTTATAGATATTAAATGTGAATTCATTTCTTCATTACACATTTGTTGGTTGTGAAAAACACATTTTTTCAAATCCAAATCCTGTTAGCACAAACACAGAAAACGAAACATAGTTAGTGTATAAAGCAGGTGGAAAGACAGAGGACAGGAAATGAGTTCAGAGTTTATAGGAGACAAGAGGAGGAGAAACAGAGCAGAAGGAGAGAGAGGTTAAGATGAAGGAGAGGAGTCAGCCAGGAGCTGAAGCTGCAGAAGATGACTGATCGGCTCAGAGGAGAAGCACCCACACACAGACACACACACACAGACACACACACACAGACACACACAGCTGCATCACACACACACACACACACAGTCACACACACAGTCACACACACAGTCACACACACACACAGACACACACAGACACACACACACACACAGACACACACACACACACGGCTGCATTACTCACACACACACACACACACACACACACAGACACACACACAGACACCCACACACACACACACAGACACACACAGACACACACACACACACAGACACACGGCTGCATTACTCACACACACGCACGCACAGATAATGGAGGGGCGACAGTAGTAGAGGGTGCAGTTCCATACATTCCCATAGGGGTTTTAAATGCCACCCTCGTCCTTCACAGCGCTCCTTTATCTTCTACCAAACTCTCCCCTTCCTCTCCTCTGATCTCTCCTCCTCTATTTCCGTCTCTCCTACTCTTTAATCCCTACCCATCCTCCCTTTTCTCTGAGTGTCCAGGGCTGCGCTCTCCAGTGGGCCACACAGGGACGTCCGTGGTGCTAGAGAGATGAGCCGACACCCCCCCGATGGGCAAGTGAAGGAGGAACAAATGGAGGTGGGAGGAGGTGGGAGGAGAAGACTAGTGGCTTTTAAAGAATGCATTCACCAGAGAATTGCACTTTTTATCCATTACACCCTGCGTTCCCCTGTGTCAGCACAAAACGACTGGAGGTGAACGACAGATCAGTGGGGTGAATGTATTTAGAATGAGACAGACAGAGGGGAAGTGGAGGGGAAGTGGAGGGGAAGTGGAGGGGAGGTGGAGGGGAAGTGGAGGGGAAGTGGAGGGGAAGTGGAGGCAGGGAACACATGGAGGGAAAGCAGAAGCCACAGAGAGCCAGAGAGCATGGAGTGTTCTTTATATAAACGGGCGCATTAGAGCAAACACAGAACATGAATGTCCAGAGTGCTCTTTCAAATCGTTACTCCAGCCTCCCTAAGGCCTGGGATGTGTGTCTGGCGTGTGTGTCTGGCGTGTGTGTCTGGCGTGTGGGTCTGGCGTGTGGGTCTGGCGAGTGGGTCTGGCGAGTGGGTCTGGCGAGTGGGTCTGGCGAGTGGGTCTGGCGAGTGGGTCTGGCGAGTGGGTCTGGCGAGTGGGTCTGGCGAGTGGGTCTGGCGAGTGGGTCTGGCGAGTGGGTCTGGCGAGTGGGTCTGGCGAGTGGGTCTGGCGAGTGGGTCTGGCGAGTGGGTCTGGCGAGTGGGTCTGGCGAGTGGGTCTGGCGAGTGGGTCTGGCGAGTGGGTCTGGCGAGTGGGTCTGGCGAGTGGGTCTGGCGAGTGGGTCTGGCGAGTGGGTCTGGCGAGTGGGTCTGGCGAGTGGAGCTGGCGAGTGGAGCTGGCGGGTGGAGCTAGCGGGTGGAGCTGGCGGGTGGAGCTAGCGATAGCACATTTCGTAGAAGATGGTGTATTGGAATGAAGAGCCCTTGTAGGAACTTGTAGGCTAATACACAGTTTTATCGTGTGGTGAATAATAGTCTCTAGCATTAGGGACAGCTGAAGTCCGAAGGGTGGAATTGTGACAACACAACCAGGAGCACGAACAGACAAAATGAGGCACGCCAAAATGAGTGATCAGGCTTTTCACAGGATGGATGAATTGAAAACACAAACAGGCCTCTTCCCGGCCACAACAGATCGGCATTAATATATTCGGTGTCCTGGGAGGTTGTGTAATTTCCCAGCATGCTTATACATACAATACGTGTGTTTCTAGGTGTGTTTGGGTATTGACTCACCCCTGACCATAACAGAAACCTGGTTCTTGCCGGTTCCTAGTCGGTTTGTAACCTCACAGATGAAGGTGGTGTTGACCAGTTCATCCACCTTCAGAACGGTGAGCACGTTACCGTTGATCTGGACTGTCTCCGGCATTTCACCAGAGATCCTAGAAGGACGGGGAAAGAAAGAAGAGAAGAAGGAGAACCTGGTCCATCAAAGCCGTTTGAACTTACTGATCATGAAGGATGAGTAGAGACACAAAGCATCTTCTAGTTTGTACTGGTTACAGTTTGGGATTGAGATCTCTGCTTGAATCAAGATAAAGCATCTCCGTGCTTTAGAAGGGACTCACGTTTTCCAGGTGACAGTGGTTGGGATGGGGTTGGCCACAGCTTGACAGGTCAGAACCACATTGGTCCGACCCATGTACCAGTTGTTATCATAGCCTACGATTACTACCTGGGGAAGGACTGCAGAAGGGGAACAGACGGGTTAATTAGTCCGACGACCTACAGGAACAAACAATCATTCCCAAGCCTCCATTATTCCCCGGGTCATATGCCGACTGCACAGAAGCATTCCCAAAGGCCTTACACTCAATCGCCAGATTCATGGGAAAGATCTCGGGCTTGGCCTGGGTCCGGTGGATCACCACACAGCTGATGTCTTTGCCGTTGTCTACCGGCGTGGGCACCAGCGTGTACTGGCTGGTTATGGTCACAGTGTTGTTTGCGCCAGCCGTGGAGACAGAGGTAGCGTTGCCGTTTACAGCAGTCACCCAGGTGATTTGGGCAGCGGGGCGGCCGTCAGCCGATATACAGCGTGCCACGACAACCGGCTGGGCGCCAGCGGCAACGGGGGGGGCTACTACGGTAACCGTGGTGGCGGAGTTACCGGGTTTGGCTGATGAGCGAGAGAGAGAGAGAGGGAGAGAGAGAGGGAGAGAGAGAGGGAGAGAGAGAGGGAGAGAGAGAGGGAGAGAGAGATGAGGGAGAGATGAGGGAGAGAGAGAGGGAGAGAGAGGGGAGAGAGAGATGAGGGAGAGATGAGGGAGAGATGAGGAAACGAGAAAACAATAAGGTGAAAGAGATAATAAAATCTGCTGAATGTGATTATATTAGTGAGACCAGCAACTGACACCAGACACGACCAGTCAGTGGATCAATAACGAACCCAGAGGAAAGGTCAAGGCTAGAGCCCCGGGTTAAACACATAAACAACAGCACAACTGATCCAACAATAACACCCAGAATATGAATGAAGCCAGAGACTTCTACAGACACACAACACAACATTAAACTGACACACAACACACACACACCAACACACCAACACACGTACCTAGCATGACCAGCGAGGTAATGCCCTGTTCGTTTCCGCTGGGGTAGGTGGCATATTCACAGATGTATTTCCCCTCGTCTGTCATCTGGACATCTGAGATTTGAATGGAGGGGTTTTGGAGGGTGGTTGGTGTCAGGAAGCTGACTCGTCCAATCAGAGGTGATGGAGGGTAATTGACCCCGTGGGTTGGGTGGAACACGGCGATATTGCTCCTCTGGCCGTCCTTGGGCTCATATATCCAGGATACCTGCATCAGGTAGAAATATTAAATACACGAATGTTACAATTTAACACTTTAAGGAACTCATTGAAGTTAACTTAGTTGTATCACAAATGAAGGAGACATTATTATCTGGATTAGTGTCTTTAAATAACTCTGACCACAATATCACACTATACTGACCCACCAATTACTTTATGTCTTCTGTCTCATTATAACTGTTGTTGTCATGACTACCGCTGTGTGAAAACCAAAAAGAAATGAGCATACCTAAGAAACTCCCCTCCTACTGACACTGACCTGTGTGAGCTCCGCCCCTCCTACAGACACTGACCTGTGTGAGCTCCGCCCCTCCTACAGACACTGACCCGTGTGAGCTCCGCCCCTCCTACAGACACAGACCCGTGTGAGCTCCGCCCCTCCTACAGACACAGACCCGTGTGAGCTCCGCCCCTCCTACAGACACTGACCCGTGTGAGCTCCGCCCCTCCTACAGACACAGACCCGTGTGAGCTCCGCCCCTCCTACAGACACAGACCTGTGTGAGCTCCGCCCCTCCTACAGACACAGACCTGTGTGAGCTCCGCCCCTCCTACAGACACAGACCTGTGTGAGCTCCGCCCCTCCTACAGACACAGACCTGTGTGAGCTCCGCCCCTCCTACAGACACAGACCTGTGTGAGCTCCGCCCCTCCTACAGACACAGACCTGTGTGAGCTCCGCCCCTCCTACAGACACTGACCTGTGTGAGCTCCGCCCCTCCTACAGACACTGACCTGTGTGAGCTCCGCCCCTCCTACAGACACTGACCTGTGTGAGCTCCGCCCCTCCTACAGACACTGACCTGTGTGAGCTCCATCCCGCCAGCATCTGGGAAGGCACATCTCAGAGTGACCGTCTGGCTGGGATATGACATCACCTCAGGATCCACCTTCACCTGCTGTGACGCCGCACCTGGAGGGAAGATATGAGCACATCAGCATTTCTCTCACCACAGCTTCCTGCTGTTTCCCTGACAACCGTGAACCCTGACCTCTCCCAGAGGTTTTTCTCCATCTGGCCATAATGAGATCATGTGTTTAATGGCCTATCTCCAGTCTCCTTCCTAACATCTGTACCAAACTGACAAACAGGTGATGTCAGAGACGTGGGGAGGAGGCTGGCTGAGACTAGTGGGATGTAGGCCTGGGTTACCTGATGACAGATGAAGGTACCAGGAACCATTCTGCTGCACCACTAATAACACTTACTGTAAAGCATGTAGGCCAACACTACAGGAGACTGTGTGTGTGCGTGTGTGTGTGTGTGTGTGAGAGAGACTGTGTGTGCGTTTGCCCCCTTTTCTAGACAAATAGTAGAGGAAACGAGGACATGTCCGCTACACACAGGTCATAAATCATTTGAGCAACATTTACTCGGAGTGTGTGTGCATAGTGTGTGTGTGTGCATTAGCGTGTGTGTGTGCACGTGTGAACGTGACATACACTAAACCCGGCTGACATTCAAATTCAGTTTTCCCGTAGAGACGAGCATAAAGCAGATATACTGGTTCTGGCAGACTGTCGATGTCAGTGGAAGTTTGCTGACTGGAAAACTATTTGAGGTAGAAAACCCAGATTCATATAATGACTAGATCTGGATCAGCATTGGTGGTCTCAGCTCGTGGGTTTTAGAAGGTCCCACTGCCCATATGCAAACCCAATACGGACAGAACAGAAATGACATTAAAACACAGACATTTTATATGAAATTAGTTTATATGGGAAAAAATAGCAAAAACGAACAGGAAATTAGAAAGTAATTGACAAGATTAGAAATAATAAATAAAAAATGCCTAATGTTTGAGTGAATATTTTCAACTGCTTTCATCATTGAATTCTCAGTTTG
This sequence comes from Dallia pectoralis, assembly GCA_029465975.1. Classification (NCBI taxonomy): domain Eukaryota; kingdom Metazoa; phylum Chordata; class Actinopteri; order Esociformes; family Umbridae; genus Dallia; species Dallia pectoralis. Next base: position 9,901,585 of record CM055763.1, on the reverse strand, counting down.
CAGCAATTGAAGCTTTACAGACCTTTGGCAAATCTAGTTAAACGTTGCTGAGGTAATCTAAAGCGATTTTACCCATGTTTCCCATGTTGTTTTTATTGACCAGTCAGAGATATGGCTGTTTTCATACCAGAGTTGCTTGTTCACTCAATATGTTGAGCCTATTGGTACTATTTAATAAAGCTGCCAGATGAGTACCTGTGAGGCGTCTGTTTCTCAAACTAGACAGTCTAATGTATTTGTCCTCTTACTCAGCTGTGCCCCGGGGCCTCCCACTCCTATTCTAGTAAGAGCCAGTTTCTGTGAAGGGAGTTGTACACAACGACCAAATATTCAGTTTCTTGGCATGTTCTCACGTGGAACAGCCTTCATTTGTCAAAACAATTATAGACTGATGTGTTTGAAAAGAAAGTTCTTCGTTTCTGGGAATTTGATGCCTGTAATCGAAACCACAATTGCTGGCAAAATAGGTAGAAAAAAACTCCACCCAAGAACCTCAGAATGAAGAATATATTTTTTACTCTCCAGACGGTGTCCTTGTAACCTGTCAAAATAAGGGCACCAACACTTGATACATGGATCCAGTCAAGCCTCTCTAGTAGATACTGCACCAGTTATATCCACCTTCCCCACTTTCTGAAGTGTGCAGAAGAGCCCTCCTTCCTCGCCTGCCTTCCTCGGACTGTTAAAATCTTTTTTTGGTTGGGCTAGCATGTAGCTATACAGAGTTTATAACATATCTAGATGGAGGACATTTCTTAGTGTATGAAAGTGTGTTCTGGTTGCACCCTGTGACCATCCAGACCTGAGGGAGTTGTCATGTTCTAGTTCCAGTGATCTGGGTGTGGGGGGAAATTTAGGACGGATCAGCCAGCAGCCTCACTAGACACACCAGGCTAACCCACCAGGCTAACCCACCAGGCTAACCCACCAGGCTAACACACCAGGCTAACACCCCAGGCTAACACACCAGGCTAACACACCAGGCTAACTACAGATTAGCTCTGGGACCTGAAGAGTGGGATGGACTGGCGAGGAGACAGAGGGAGGATTATTGAAACCCAGGAATGTTTGTTTGCCACTGGGGAGGATTGAGTCAACCTCGCACACCACAGGTCATTATAGAGACCTGTATTGAACACACACACACACACACACACACACACACGCACATACACACACACACACACACACACACACACACACACACACGCGCACACACACACGCGCACACACACACGCACACACGCACACACTCACACACACTCACACACGCACACACTCACACACTCACACACGCACACACTCACACACGCACACACGCACACACACACGCACACACACCTCATTTATCATGTGGAAAGGCAGACCCACAACCCAGGGGGATTTGGCTGCTGTCAGTCAAACACAGAGCAATAAGAGGAAACCCAGCCCAGTTGAACTCGCTCTAAGCCAAGATGAGGGGGGATGAGACAAGAAAGGATGTTTTACGAGACATCCAACCTCCAGGACTAGAACATATATAACACCCAGCAGAGTCCCAGCCCACAGAGGTCCAACCTCCAGGACTAGAACATATATAACACCCAGCAGAGTCCCAGCCCACAGAGGTCCAACCTACAGGACTAGAACATATATAACACCCAGCAGAGTCCCAGCCCACAGAGGGGAGACAGCATTAGACGAGATGAGGATGACTTCGGCTCTATTAAGATCCCACCTAGTACGGGATATTCACTGTGTTTCACAAACTTCTAACCCCAAATGCAGTTGGATCATAAACCCAAGCAGAAAATAGCCGGGAGGATTTTTTGGGAGCATACACACTATGTACACACAGATGTGACTTAAATAGCACATAAAGGAACCCACTTAAGGACTGTCACTATTTCCAATACACACACAGACAGACCCCCCACCCACCCAATCACATACCAGTCCCCTGTGATTGCTGCCTGCTCACACCCAGTGGCATTTACATACTAAACATCATGAATATGATGGAGTGAAAACAGATGAGGAAGAGAGAGGGATGAGAAGAGGAGAGACAGCTAGGGAACATCAAAGTGATGAGATTGGACAGAGAGAATGTGTGATGACATGAAGTGAGGGCCTGAAGGCTGTGTGGAAAGACTGAAGGAAGAGACATGTCAGGAAAAGCACTGACAGACAGACACAGATGTCACGAGAGCGACTGATCCACAGACAGACATTAGAGTTGTGGACAGACCTAGATGCCAGGAGAGCAACTGACATGCAGACAGGGTGACTGACAGCTAGAAAACAAAATCTGAAAAATGTTAATAGAGCAGAAGATTAAGAACATGTTAAATGGAGAATCAGAAAAGGAGAGGGAGGTGTGGAGAGGTAGAGGAGAATCACAGGAGGAGAGGTGGAGTAGAGGTGGAGAGGTACACACTGGACCTTGAGAGAAAATTCTGTGGCAGAATCTGGGGCAGAGGAGCGGTCTCCTGGTGCAGGTCTCAGTGTGCACGTGTGCGTGTCCGTGTGCGTGTCCGTGTGCGTGTCCGTGTGCGTGTCCGTGTGCTCGTTTATGTGTCGGGATCTACACAACGTTTACCCCACCTCCAAACAGTGTTGATGGACAACGTATTTTATCTTATCCATTAGACCTCGAGAAGTTGATCATGAAAGTGGAGAGAAGAAAATGTGCACCGAATTACAGGTTTCAATTTGCTCTCTGTTCTCTGTTCTCACCCCGTTCTACAATCTAAATTGTTCTCCTGCATGAAGTTTATAGTGGAAGTAGAACATACATCATCATATTCCTGAACGTGATGGACACAGGGTTCATGGGAATTAAAGAAATCAGCCAAGAGGTGATGCATGATAATGACATTTGAAAAACCAATAGAATAACCGATAATTACCTGCTTCTGATGACCGATAACCAATCAAATAACCCATCAATTTTCATTTTGTATATTAAAGAGACAGGTGGGAAAGGCCAGTGGATCCAGTGAGAACAAATGGATTTCCTGTTAAACAATCCTTGCTACCTCATTAGCTGTTCTTCTGTGTCCGCTTCATATTGCATGAATACAACAGATGTGATGACCACCTATCAGGTGACTTTAAAGTTTTGCTGGACTAAGTGTCCTTAGTGTAATAACATAACAACGACTTGCTGCGTTTAGCTAATCAAAGCACTTTACACAGCGTATTATCCGTCTGTTTATTGCCTATAATTTACTTATGGGAATAATAATATACGATTCCTATTATCTGGTTAGATATTTATCGTGCATCCCTAGACAACAGACCAGAGATATTCCCCTCCCTCCTGCTGGTAGCTCACAGTGCCCCTTGTGGTCTGGCTGACCTGGGAGGTCAAGTCAAAATATTGTCAAACATTGTGAACGTTGTGACTTTACAGCCAAAGACGATGGCTGTGTAACACGCTCGATAGAAGGATATATTGTCCTATTGGCCAGCCCGTGTGTGTGTGTGTTGTCTAGCCATGTGCCTCAATGAATGACAGATATTTATTTATACCCGTCCTTTATCTGTCTAAAGGTCACTGATGCAGCACAGTCCATTTCCAGACCAAACTAGCCTGTATTTACAGATGGAGACCCACACTGACCAGCACTCGTCTTCACCAGAGTATTTATCTGGTCACAGCAATATCCAATACCATATTTGCTTACTTCTACACCTTTATATAGGGCACTGTGTGCTCCTGTCTGCAATGTATGAGAAACAGGCAACATCCATAACTGAACTAAAACAGGAAGACCTCGCTTCCAATTAGGAAGGACGTATTTAGTTCTCTATTGCCAGACATTTTGTCAGGTCAAATCCTAGTGAGCACCGGTCCATTTGTACAACAACCCCGAGCCCTGATTGGTTGATCACCAACATTATCTGCTACACTCCCATTGGCTGCTACACTCCCATTGGCATTAAACCAAATGCATTTTCTTCTCAGTGTGACACAGAGTTCGTTGGTTTGCCTCTCTGGAGCTGAAGCCAAATGACCTGCCTGCTCCAGTCTGGCTCCCTAATCCCTGCACAGTTCACACTGGGCCTGGGTCGAAACAAGGGCACTTCCTAGGGAATAGGGTGCTAGTGAGCTTGAAACATGTGACTGGGCCAATAAGGTGGTCTAATAAGTGCTTGCTGTCCGCAGTTGGGTCCTTGGTGGAAACGGAGAACAGAGAATGGCCTCAACTTATTCTGGAATAGCATGAGGAGACCAGACGACAGCCTCTATTCCTTCCGGAATAACATGCCTGGCACAGCAGAATAAGCCACGGAAACGTTGTATGGACGCAGCCATTTGCTCTACTGCACAGTCATCTGTCAGACTATTAGCAGAACTGGGCTGCTATGTACAGAGCCTTATCATGGGGCGTCAACACAATGCTCTTATGATAAGTACAATGACCTGTACTTTATACAGTCAGGAAGGACCTTGCTTCCCACCAAAGGATGTGGTCAACAGTGTTGCTTAGATTTCACACATGTTGGTATTCAGGGAACATAATACAGTATATAAAGTACCAGGACAGAAGTGGGCAGAAGATGGGTGTGACATGCTTATAATAAACAGGAAGTGGGGGATTGAAAACAGCCAAACATGTAGCATCCGCTCACTGACCTTGGAACAGCCCTATCCATCACAAACTAATCAATAAGACAACAGGTTGGACTACAGGCATCTTCTCAAATAACACATTATTTCACAGCCAGTGTACATTAACAGACAGACAGACTTCACTAACAACGGTTCCAATATAATATGAAACAGTTTAGAGGAGTCTTCATCTGGTGCTTAAAGTCTGTTCATGTTAGACTGTTGTTTGGATCTACAGGTCAGAGATGAAACCCTTTGTGTGGTTTGATTCTTGGCTCATATTGGTTTGCAGTAATCATCCAGAGGTATTAATTGAGTTCTAGAGGTAATAATCTCAGAAGAAACACTTCTTGTTTTCCTCCCCACTGTCATCCTGACAAGTCCATTACCAGAACACTACAGTATGTGACACGATGAACCACAGAGATGAATAACAGTCATAAAACAGCTGGATAACAGCTGGAAAGAGAGAGGGCAAAGGATGGAGAGAGAGATGGAAAGAGAGAGGGCAAAGGATGGAGAGAGAGATGGAAAGAGAGAGGGCAAAGGATGGAGAGAGATGGAAAGAGAGAGGGCAAAGGATGGAGAGAGAGATGGAAAGAGAGAGGGCAAAGGATGGAGAGAGATGGAGAAATGGGTAGAGAGAGAAATGGGGAGAGAAAGAGAGATGGAAAGAGTGAGCTGAAAAGACAGAAGGAGATGTATAATTAAAGAGATGAGTGGACGGACACAGGAATGGCATCAGACAGAAATGATCTTCAAAGTGTCACAGAGACGTGAGCAGCTGGGTGAAACCTGACAGTGTGTGTGTCTGTGTGTGTCTGTGTGTGTGTGTTTGTGTGCATGTCCGTCCAAAGTTTTGTTGCTCACATCCACAGGGTGTGTTCATTAGAGGGTATGTCAGCAAATACCTCAGGTGATATTCACCCCTTCTGTCTCAATCTCTCCTATTCCACACCAGGTATGAACACACTGGAAAGCAGAAGGTCGATTCCAGTGCAGCAATTATTTTAGAGGAGTAGGTATGTTTGGTGTGGGATGTTCAGAGTACCAGGCTGTGAGTAAGTTACACAGAAGCTGAATAAGCAGTAATAACTCCATGACTTAAGTGAAGTCATTCTTAACGAAGTGTAAACCAGCCCACGACAACGACATGGTTTTCCGGAGTCCTGTATGTTCTGCACAAACTCAATAATTTAGGAGATACAAGCAAAGTAAAAGCACAGAGCTCTACTAAAACCAAAAAAACATGGAACTAAAATCATCCAATCAATTCAAAGCGGTGGAACGCACTCATACGAATAAATCACACACACACACACACACACACACACACACACACACACACACACACACTCGCACACACACCCACACACGCACACACGCACACACACGCACAAACGCGCGCACACACGCAGGGACCCAGGCACTCATCTCTACCGGGTAAATTATTTGTTCCCTGGTGGAAAGAGAGCACACTGCTCGCCTGCTTTCAATCTTCAATTATTAATAAAAAGAAAGATCCACACTGCCTGAGAGAGAGAGAGCGAGAGAGAGAGCGAGAGAGGGCGAGAGAGAGAGGGAGAGAGAGAGGGAGAGAGAGAGAAAGCAAGACGAGCCCTAAAAACAGACAGGAAAAAGAAAGAGTGTTGATTATTGAAAAGCCTGTGGTAAATGTTTTTTGTTTAAGTCCTGTTTAAGGCAAATTAAAACAACTAATAATTGATGACAGAGGACTTACAGTGGATAAACGGTCTACACACCCCTGTAGACGTGCCAAGTTTTGTGATGTGAACAAATGTGACAAAGATAAAGCATGTCAGAACTTCTTCCACCTTTAATGTGACTTATAACGTGGTTTTAAGGTGGTCCAGAACACCTCCATACACATGAACGTGCCACATTATTGGGCTTCAATCCAACATAAACGCCTCTTCCATCTCACCCCACATTCCCGTCAAAGCATTCAAATGTCTACAAATAGCCTTTAAAAACACGGCCGATACTTTGAGTGCTGAACTTTTGTACTATTCAAAACTTTGTCTCCAGTTAGGTGCTTACAGTCTGAATTGTTGGTGTCTCAAATGTATGAGTCAATGTGGAACAATGTTCTTCTAGCCGTGGGATGGTGTGGGTGACTGGAGGTGTGTCTGAATCATCTGCAGTGGTCAGAATCATCCGATGTGGTCCGAAACATCTGCCGTGGTCAGAATCATCCGATGTGGTCTGAACGGATTCCATTACAACCCCACTTCCATCCACCCAGCAAACCAAACACAGCTGTGACGCCACACTCCTCTGTCACACTCATTAATACTCACCTTTAATTCAGCCTGGCCAGTTACCCAGCTGCTCCTGCTGCTGTACAAGAACTGTCACTCAAACACAATTAAACGCAGCAATTGGTTAAAAGCCACAGCTTGTTAAGGCCCTCCCCCAAGAGGCCGGAACACCAGTCCAATCAGTGTTGGTCTGTGGGATTAAAATAGCGGATGTGATATGAATCAGGCTTCAGTTCAATGGCTGACCATATGTTTGGCTAACAGAAGGCTGACTGAGGAACTGGCTGGTCAGATATTATCAACTGATTACAGCCTACAGAGGAACTGGACCGGCCTCAAGCTAGAGCCCACTGGAATGAATCCCTGTTGACAAGCCAGTGAGGAGAACAAGGAGGTGTGTGATTGGGTTATAAGGGCAACCGGTGGAGCGTAAACATAAGAAATAAAACAACTAGATTTAACTTTATATATTACTATTATTATATTTTAACTTAAAACAAAGATTTCCAGTTTTAATAAAACACATGAAACGAAATGTCAAAAAAAAAAGTAAACATGTTCGACCGTTACGGACTGCAGAGGAAAAGGCTCAATTCATTCAAATCTGACAGAGGAATAAAAAGGATCTGAGTCGTTTCAAACTGTATAAACGAGGCTTTTGAAACAAAGACTACAGGAGCGTGAGAAAAGAAATGAAGAAAGAGAGGAAGTCTCTGTGGAGCTGAGGCAGAACATGTGCATTGTGTTCCGTTTCTCCATTCTGGTGTGTTCTGTTCAGTGAAAGAACGGGTTCCCTCCAGCTATTGTGAACAGGTTATATGAAACCCCACACCTGAAACCCAACACACACCTTCCATTGGACCTCACCACACCTGAACCCAACACACACCTTCCATTGGGCCTCACCACACCTGAAACCCAACACACACCTTCCATTGGACCTCACTACATCTGAAACCCAACACACACCTTCCATTGGACCTCACCACACCTGAAACCCAACACACACCTTCCATTGGGCCTCACCACACCTGAAACCCAACACACACCTTCCATTGGGCCTCACCACACCTGAAACCCAACACACACCTTCCATTGGGCCTCACCACACCTGAAACCCAACACACACCTTCCATTGGACCTCACCACACCTGAAACCCAACACACACCTTCCATTGGGCCTCACCACACCTGAAACCCAACACACACCTTCCATTGGACCTCACTACATCTGAAACCCAACACACACCTTCCATTGGGCCTCACCACACCTGAAACCCAACACACACCTTCCATTGGACCTCACCACACCTGAAACCCAACACACACCTTCCATTGGACCTCACCACACATGAAACCCAACACACACCTTCCATTGGACCTCACCACACATGAAACCCAACACACACCTTCCATTGGACCTCACCACACCTGAAACCCAAAACACACCTTCCATTGACAGAGGACAGAGCCTCCGTTACTTCATGACCATCAACTGGATTTAAATAGGGCTGTTCTGAAGACACACTTTGGAGTGTTTATAATGTCATGGAGACAAGGGGGGGGCGACACATTAACTGTTTCAATGTAACACCACCATGACAACCGAGGAAACATCCTACATCACCATGGTGACAGCCTTTGTCAACAGTAACCATGTTTCCACGGCAATCACACACACACACACAGAGGTGGCATTAATCAAACAATAGACGACGTTCACCTGCCACTCCTGGAGATTGCCGTTTCTTTTCCAGCTCCTGTGTACCATTTTTATCGACAACTAAACGTAGACAGCCCTCACTCAGGCAGAGGCAGGACGGGGCGACGGGGAGATTGACAAGTTGTTAGCCGCGCAGCATGTCAGCAGCAACGTTCATTGGCCGATAGCGGCCATTTTGTTTATGACGATGCACCTGGTTGATTTCATCTGACAAGTGTAGGAAGGACAACGTGATCTATTGCCTACGTGATGGAGGAGAACTGACATAGAGAGAGAGATGAAGGGACAGACAGAAGAGTGATAGAGGTTAGATGAATGGAAAGGTGAATAGATGAATAAACAGGACGTAGGGACGGAGAGAGTGTAGACAGAGATGGACATGTTCTCATCTAGAGCCTGTTCTAGAGCCTGTTCTAGAGCCTGTTCTAGAGCCTCTGTTATGATTAGTTGCCTCTCTAACAGGGACCAATCATTGTCTGGATTTTATCCTACATTCGTAGCAGGTTGTGGGCGTTGTGATAAGAAAACCGCTATCTACAACAGCCTTTGCAGTGTCTTAGTGTGGGTAGTTAATGACAACTTGACCCCTGAGAAAGTGCACTGTAAAAATAAGCTCTGATCTCCACACGTGTGCGTGGATAAGGCAGTAATATTGTATTACGATGAAGACTGCCACAGCACGTTTCCTGTAACCTGACACCTGAAACTATTTACTCCAGTATCACACAGATGTAATCGAATCTACTAAAGGACAGAAACAGGTTTTAATTATTCTGCCATTAGTTACACAGTTGACAGTTGTACATTAACTGAGCATTGAGACCGATTTAATCTTCATGTGATGCCAGGAGAATTTTGAGCAGAACGATTTGTTTCAATCATCTACGATGACACTGTTCTCACTACACAGAACCAATGACACTGTTCTCACTACACAGAACCAATGACACTGTTCTCACTACACAGAACCAATGACACTGTTCTCACTACACAGAACCAATGACACTGTTCTCACTACACAGAACCAATGACACTGTTCTCACTACACAGAACCAATGGCACTGTTCTCACTACACAGAACCAATGACACTGTTCTCACTACACAGAACCAATGACACTGTTCTCACTACACAGAACCAATGACACTGTTCTCACTACACAGAACCAATGGCACTGTTCTCACTACACAGAACCAATGGCACTGTTCTCACTACACAGAACCAATGACACTGTTCTCACTACACAGAACCAATGACACTGGTCTCACTACACAGAACCAATGACACTGTTCTCACTACACAGAACCAATGACACTGGTCTCACTACACAGAACCAATGACACTGTTCTCACTACACAGAACCAATGGCACTGTTCTCACTACACAGAACCTGCGGCTGGTGAACTTTGGCGAACTTCTGTTCAGAAAAATGCATTTCTCAGTGACTCAGTAGAATTCCCTATTCAAATGGAATTTCAGTATTACCGTAAAGCTGTAAACCTTGTCCCCAATGTCACTGTAAAAAACGAAACCTTTGCTTGCTGACATGTCATGTTCAGTAAACATGAAAGTAAACACTGCTCTCTAGATTTGTAAATGAAAACCACACACACGCACGCAATCACACACACATACGACAACATCGAAACTAAAGCAGATATGGGTGACAAATTCACAGTGAGCCGGCATTGTTTCTTTGAGGTGTGTTCTGCTGTGAATAGAGTTACCTGTTTTACCTGAGGGCAGAGAGGAGTGCTGCTCTGACCAAAACAATCACACATACCTAGATGTTCAAATGGCTCAGTGGGTTGAGTCGGTTGTCTATCAATCGGAAGGTTCGATCCCCGGTTCCTCCTGGGAAATTGTCCTTCCATGGTAGATGCGGTCGTCAGCGTATGAATGAGTGAATGAATGGGTGAATGAGACGCAGGATCTGGATAAAAGCGCTATATAAAAGTGCAGCATTTACCATTATATGGCCAAAACTTACCCCACAAATCTGTGTTTTTAAAAACAGACACCAGAAAAAAAATCCACGTTTATATAGAATAACTGCTTCTCGCACACACGCACGCGCGCTAGCTGTCAAATCACATACCAGTTAATTAGCCAGTTTCTCAAAGCAGAGCCAGGGAATGCCTGATGATTCTTTTGAATCTCTGTCAGTCCAGGCACGAGTATTCATATAAAAACAGGCACTATTGATCTACTGGGTGGAAGTTCTTCACATGTTGCGCACAGACACATGCACGGAGAGGAAAGCACAGCAGAAGATACAACTGTCCATTTCTAATAAGCCATTTCCTATTATGGTATTCCGACAGTGGTTAAATCCTCGCTCCTGTGATGTACAGCGCCTTGACTTCCCTCCGTGCATTCCAGAGGGTGCGGTTGATTAGCAGCGGATGAGCCATACCGATGGTGCACCCCCTCCACCAGATCAGAACAGACCCCCAATCCGTCGGCATGAAGGCAGAGGATCAGAAAGATTAATTACACATGAGGCAACTCGTTTGATAAACGCACGCAGGCAACCATGACTGGCATTGACTTCAGCTAGAAGTCTCCACAGTTTACATTTCAACTAAACCCAATGGGATCTGCAATATATGAAACAGTCTAACACAAAAGCCAGATACACAACTGTTTGAAAGTATCGGGTTGTTTTCAAAGGAAAGTGATATTCGTGCCCATTAAAATGACATCCCATTGGTCAGAAATACAGTTTAGACACTGTTAATGTTGTAAACTACTGATGTTTTCTAATAGAATATCTACAATGTACGGAGGCCCATTAACAGAAACCATCACTCCTGTGTTCCTACGGCGTGCACGTTGTGTTTGCTAATCCAAGATTATATTTTAAAAAGCAAATTGATCATTAGAATACCTTGTTGCAGTTATGGTAGCACAGCTTAAAAATTATGTGCTGATTAAAGAAGCCTTCCGTAGACTAGTTCAGTATCTGGAACATCAGCAATAATGGGTTTGATTACAGGATCAAAATGACCAGAAACTAAGAACTTTCTTCTGAAGTGCGTCGATCTATTCAATGCAAGAAACTGTAAAGAAAGTGAGGATCTTGTGCCACTCTGTGTACTACTCTCTTCACAGAACAGGAAATATCATAACATCACAGGTCAACATTGTACAGACCAGGAACCAAAAAAAACCTCAACACTGTGTAGTTAACCAGAGGTAACAGCTGACAATAGCTTCATGTGAATAGCTGTAGTGTTAGACAGTCTTCAGAAGATCCAGCACAAAATAATCAGACTGTAATAACTAGGCGAGAGAGGCAGAGACGAACGGTGGACACAGAAAGACAGGCGAGAGACACAGAGACAGGCGAGAGACACAGAGACAGGCGTGAGACACAGAGACGGGCGTGAGACACAGAGACGGGCGTGAGACACAGAGACGGGCGTGAGACACAGAAAGACAGACGAGAGACACAGAGACGGGCGGTGGACACAGAAAGACAGGCGAGAGACACAGAGACGAACGGTGGACACAGAAAGACAGGCGAGAGACACAGAGACAGGCGAGAGACACAGAGACAGGCGAGAGACACAGAGACAGGCGTGAGACACAGAGACAGGCGTGAGACACAGAAAGACAGGCGTGAGACACAGAAAGACAGGCGTGAGACACAGAAAGACAGGCGTGAGACACAGAAAGACAGGCGTGAGACACAGAAAGACAGGCGTGAGACACAGAAAGACAGGCGTGAGACACAGAAAGACAGGCGTGAGACACAGAGACAGGCGTGAGACACAGAGACAGGCGTGAGACACAGAGACAGGCGTGAGACACAGAGACAGGCGTGAGACACAGAGACAGGCGTGAGACACAGAGACAGGCGTGAGACACAGAGACAGGCGTGAGACACAGAGAAAGGCGTGAGAGACAGTGAGATAAAGACAGTCATTAAAATAACAGAACAGACCCACAGAAAGAGTCTTATATGACATCACTCAGATGGAGGGGCTGTGAGCGAAAACAGACCTCCATGGTAACAACCTGTTACTCATTGAAATGGTACAGGAAACTCAAAGCTCACATTATCTTCCTTCCTGTCATTCCAACCCCCCGCTCTCCCCCGCTCCTCCCCCCCCCTGCCTTCCTCAATCACTCCATGTCTCATGTCAAACAGATAACAAGAGAGGTCTGTGAGTGTGGAGATGAAAGACTGGGGGCGGGAAGAAGTGTGTTTCCTCATGAGTGAATGACCTCTGTTCCTACACAACCCCCATTATATACACAACCACTACAAACACACACATCACTATAAGGGGTCACACACACACACACACACACACACACACACACACACACACACACACACACACACGCGCACACGCACCAAATCACAACTAGAAAGTGTTGTTTTTACTCTATTGAAAGAGACTTAATGCTAAAGCTCAGAAGTAATGATATAGCAAAACAAGACCGGACAGTGAAAGTAGTTGACTGGTCAAGTCAATCTGCAGGTTTATCTGATTTTCATTTCCCCTTGTTTAGAAAGTTAAGACCAGGAACGGGAACTGCAGACTGCCCAATACATACCGAGAATACTGGTACTTATGGATATTATATTAATCTGTCCCGAAATGTTTGGATCCCTGGAAAATATTTGTATTAAAGAAAGATTGCTTTCTTAACCTTAGCCACACAGACATTGATAAATTACAAATCAAATCTCTGGGAATTCAGCACCAATTCAAGCCCCTCTTATAGGCCACTCCCACTATATCTGTTCCTCCAATAGAAAACTGGCAGATATGCCTCACTAATCACTTCTAAAGTCAACAATTCTGTCATTCGTTAGAGTTCTCTGCCACCAATGACTCAAAAATGAGACTGAGACTTGGTTTCCTGACTCCAGAATTTTTTTGTCTGAGCTGCAACTGTGTCCATCTATATTCACTCCACAAACTCACATGGTGGGGTTTATTGATCTCTGCCCATTTATTTCTTTATAGTCTTATGGATTATATCTATTTTTAACAGAATGCCATTTTGCCACCATTATGCCTTTATGCCGGGTCTACTTTAGGAATAATAAATGGTTGTTAAATCAGTTTACCAGGTGAAGTTAAATAATGTAATTGTGCTGTTTACACACCTTCACAAGCTCTCTGTCCTTCACACTGGTGATCTCCAGGGTACAGCCTTGTTTATCCAGCAAGTCTGATAACACAACTCCCAAAAGAACGAAGCAACAAAATGAAATGTATCAGATTGCACAGTTTGAATGTAATCTAGGTTTTCTGGGTACAAGTTAACGGAATATTAACGTCTATAAGAGAGTTTCTCAATAACAAGTGTCCTGTAGATAGAGATTTTGGCCACTGTTTGTCCAGATCTTCTTCATTGAACAATATAAGCAGATTAGAAAGTCCTCGTCTCCTCGTGGCCCATTTGACCTTTTCATAACAGATTAATCGTCCAATACCAGTATAGGTCCAGAGTTTTACCTGTTTAGTTAGCCAGATCAGGACATCTACAGACCCCAGAATTGCATCTTCATCATCATACGCTGCTATCCTGTCAGGCTCTCTCGTGCTCATCACCTCAGATTGTTCTACCGGTCCAACGAGGAAAACTTCATGTAGTTACAGATGGAGCACCTGACTCCTGTATGTCTCTCTCTCCCACATACTCTCACTCTCTCCCCCTCTCTCTCCCTCCCTCTCTCTCTCCCTCTCTCTCTCTCTCTCCCTCTCTCACCCATGCAGACACCTACAGTTTCTGTGTTCACACCTCCCTCTTCCAGCAGCTTTCCTCTCCTCCTCCATTTTCTTCTCATCAGCCTTTGTCTTCATAACATACTTTCTCTCTGAGGTCACACACCATGAGGGTTGTCTAATCCAAACACCCAGTCACTTTTCTACTCCCATCTGGCCATAATGAAACAGTTCAGAGTGACTATTAAATACAGCAGATATTACATACCTTCCCACACTGAATATTAATTCATAATCTTTATGTCTCTAGCCTGAGGTTGTCACATTTGACACTGCATAATAATGTCATCAACAACGGGATGAGCCAATTAGAGAAGAAGGAAGGGTAAAGGGACATCTGTGGAAGGTTCTAGAAGGATCTGAAATAACCTTCGACCCCAGAGACACCCTATAAAACACCGGTGTATAGACTAGCTAGGCAGTAAAACAAAGCCAGCTTTAGTTCAAAGAGGACAGCCTTGGTCCTTGGTCGTGAAACCAACGGACTCATTTATGCCACACACAACATTAAAACAACTCTTAAACAGATACTATTAGCTAAGTTCAGACAGATGGTTCCCAGGGTCTGGTCACATTACAGCCATCGGTCACATGACGATTCATCTGTCAGTGTGTAAATAAATAAAGGCAGAGAAAACCGAGATGCAGAGAAAGTAGGCCAGGGCAATAGGAGATGAGAATGCCAAGGAATACCAGGAGAAACCACGAGTCAGGGGAACGAGGAGTAGAGCTAGATACAGGAAGGGAGAATACAGGCATTATGGCTGCAAGGGATGATGGGTAAAGATGGCAAGGAAGAGAAGGAGAGAGGAAGGGAACTGAGTGGTACGGAGGAGAGAGCCTGAGGACTGCCGAGTAGCAGAGATGAAGGTTCAATCTGGGGAGAACATCTATAATCTATGGCGTATAAAGCTATTCCATGTTTAAAAGGCAGGAGAGAGATTGACTGGGGAGAATGAGAGAGATACAAGATGGTAGGTGAGGCCTTGGGGACATCTAGTTCAAACAGGATAAATTAAAGACGCTTGTGTTCGTTTAGAGGCGCAGTCCCCCCTTCTGTCTCCCTGCCTCCTCCTCCCTCCCTCCCTGGTCCCTAGGCAGGGTCTATTTAAATGCGGGTTTAGGATAGTGGCAGCTCTAATAACAGCTGGTTGGCATCACAGCACGCTCCCACTATGCAGATCTACCTTTCACCCACGCCAGCAGCCCCTGCCTGTCGCCCAATCCCTGCACAGGAGCCCTGGCACGCCTGGGCAGACCTCATGAATCAGTAAGGCATTAATCAGTGGCCGGGGAGCGCATTCAGAGGAGAGGAGCGAACGGGGAGCGCATTCAGAGGAGAGGAGCGAACGGGGAGGGCATTCAGAGGAGAGGATCGAACGGGGAGCATTTAATTTAAAGATATTAAAGAGAGTATCAGAACCACGGAATAGGTCCACCCCACAACTGAAACAGGCAGCTTCCTGACTTGTCGGATGCGCTGGAACACAGCAACACATCCACTAAGGAACCCATGTAGAATAAGGACAAACTAGCCACGTTCACCGCCAGTTCATCAAACATCCTTATTTAGAGGGGGCTAATCAAACAGATCTGTCCATTCAGACAGACAGGTGAGCTGGGAGGACCAGGTGGGAGAAGGGTTAGAGCTGCTCTGTGAGACCTTGGTAGCCCTGTGGGAGGGGCGGGGGAGGGGGGGAACAATGGCATACCTGTTATATGAACAATAGTCCAGAATTTACCCATCAATGCCGGGCGGAGCCACAGAGTAATTGAATTTGAACGGAAGAAACTGGCACCTATCTGTCCCATGTTACTAGTGAGAACGCTTTTATTAAGTTGGTCCACCCTACTTCTTTCAGGGACGTCCATGTCAACTGAGAAGAGAACTGAAGTCTTTGAGAAGAGGTGGATGCTTGGGATTTTCACAAGCGACAACAAGGTCCTGTCATAGCAAATTCGTCACACAGAGTTTCCCTCTTGTCTGTCTGTCTGCCTGCCTGTCTACCTGCCTGTCCAGACATGCTAAGACATTTTAAATGTGACCTTCTCACTGTCAGCGGTGTCTACAACGGAGGAAAAAGAGGCAAGGAAATGTGTGTGTTCGCATATAATTGGAAGAGACAGGCTGTGACATCACAGAGGAACAGGCATCACAATCTGAGAAAAGACAGAAAGGTGTGGAAAAGAGTGAGAGAATTGATGGCATGTCAAACTGACAGTGACACGCCCTTATAATGAGATGGGGACAGAAGTAGGAAAAAACTATGAAAGATAAGAGAAGAGAGAGACATACAGTAAATGTCTACTCCAATCTTTCCCTCCATCACCCATCGCCCTCTTCCTAAACCACCTCTTCTTCACTCCCCTACTGGCGCTACGCCCTGTTTTCTAACAGAGCCAATCCATTTGTGCAGTTAGGTCAGTTTCTGTGTTCCCAGGATACAAGGCTGTCCTCTGTCAGGCAGGCAAGCAGGTGTGTTTTGACTGCGACTGGTAAGAAAATGACACTAAAGAGGAGGAATGACTACAGGCACAATCTGCCATTCTGGTGAGATTACAATCGGTTGATACCGTATGTGTCATTGTTTTTTAAAAACATATGGGTTTATCTTTTTTTTTAGAGAATGCATTAGTGTGAATGTGTCTATCCACTAGGGCCAATTACCAACCAGGGAAGGCAGAGAACCCACCCACCAACCAGGGAAGGCAGAGAACAGAGCTTCACCATTGATGTACTTGTAATGTTGGGTGTTAACCTCCATCTGTATTATTTATTAAGCATGTCAAGAGACTCATTTTGTCTAGCTTTCTATTTGCCATATTTATCTTCTCTCCCAAGCCAATATCCAACATGACAGATAGAATATACAATTTTCCATTTCAGATTGTCAACACCAAATAAATAAAAATTGTTCATTGAAAAAGAATTGGATGTTGGAGTCTAAATGATAAGGACACCAGACCGAACATTTATTGGGTTTGAGAGAACATGATTTACCGAATCCTTTGGTCCTTTAACCGAGCATCTAATCAGAGACAAGTGTGTGATAGTTACGTAGCCTGCCGCGGCTCATTTTAAGCTACTTTTAATAACATAAACATTTACTTCTGCTACTTCTGTCCGGTAAGTGTACTTACAGTGAGATTCTGTGGGAGTATTTCAACAAACAGATGTTTCTCCTTAAACTAGCCACAAATTAGCTAATGACAAACCTGGGTTTGGTTACTGTATATTGCAAATTAGTTACTCTATATTTTTCACACTAAAAGCCAAAGTAACTTCTTCAAAATAAAATAGAAACATGTCTGTCATGGGAAGTGTTTTTCTGGGCTGCCGAGTCATTCTGAGACGAGAGGTCGTGATCCAGCTTTCATAGGATGAGAAAAGTCCATTTGAAAGAATATCACTGTGATGAATTTAAAAAAATGAGGAAATTCTCAGGACTGAGAAAACAGGAGTCAGATCCCCCAGTCAGATCCAATAGACAACACACACACACACACACACACACAGACACACACACACACACACACTACTGGTCCTTGTTATTGGCATGTCATATGACTACCAGCATAGCCTCAAGTTACAGGCCCTTATTTAGCGCTAGCTAGCACAGTCGGCGGATCTCTCAGAGATGATTTCTCCAGCCGCCCAGTCCAGTAACAGTCCTTAAATAGAACCAACCAAACTGCTACTGCTCCACCAAACCTCTCCCGTCCTCGCCCACAACCTCCTTCGCCCCACAACCTCCTTCGCCCACAACCTCCTTCGCCCACAACCTCCTTCGCCCACAACCTCCTTCGCCCACAACCTCCTTCGCCCACAACCTCCTTCGCCCACAACCTCCTTCGCCCACAACCTCCTTCGCCCACAACCTCCTTCGCCCACAACCTCCTTCGCCCACAACCTCCTTCGCTCACAACCTCCTTCGCTCACAACCTCCTTCGCTCACAACCCCCTTCCCAACCCATCTCCCTCTACGCTCCCATATTGCCTAATGATGTTTGGTGAAATTGACAATAACCCTCTCTCGTTCTCCGATTGAACAGAAATGAGTATAAAAGGGAAAACAACAATTATTCCATCTTTAATAAGCACCTACTTGTGACTCACTTCATTTACTGTAGGCTTTTCCATTCCTTCTAGAACAGTCTATTAAAGGGAGCAATAAACAGTGACAGACACTATGCCATCATATTCCTCTACCTGTATCTCAGTACCACCTTATGCCATCATATTCCTCTACCTGTAACTCAGTACCACCTTATGCCATCATATTCCTCTACCTGTAACTCAGTACCACCTTATGCCATCATATTCCTCTACCTGTAACTCAGTACCACCTTATGCCATCATATTCCTCTACCTGTATCTCAGTACCACCTTATGCCATCATATTCCTCTACCTGTATCTCAGTACCACCTTATGCCATCATATTCCTCTACCTGTAACTCAGTACCACCTTATGCCATCATATTCCTCTACCTGTAACTCAGTACCACCTTATGCCATCATATTCCTCTACCTGTATCTCAGTACCACCTTATGCCATCATATTCCTCTACCTGTATCTCAGTACCACCTTATGCCATCATATTCCTCTACCTGTATCTCAGTACCACATTCACGTCTCCATTAGGCTGCAAAGTCAAACACTTTTAATTTCTGAATCAATTGAGGTTTACTGCTCATTCCACAAACAGCAATTGATCTAGGCTCTAAAGAGACTCTGCAGTGTGTGTGTGTGTGTGTGTGTGTGTGTGTGTGCACACACGTGTATTCATGCTCAGATCAGTAAAGAAAATATGATAATACCAGCCAAAACAAGGCTAACACACACACACACACACACACACACAAACTGACCTTTTCCCAATCCCCCTGTAGCAGCTATGCAGGCTGAGGACTCCATTACCATGACAATAACACCTAGAGCCAATTGACATTCAGTGAAAAGTTCACACATTCAAAAAAAGGTTTCAGAAATAATACTGTTTTTTTTAGGGAAATAAATTATTTTATTCACATGGAAATGTTTTATTAAATTCTCCCACATACAAAAAAGCAATCCTTATTATACCAGAAAATAAATATGAAATTTTGTTAAATTAAAAGGGCACAGTGACTCTCTTCTATCGTTCTTCCACTCCGGCCCTCTCCGACGGCCCGCTGCCCCGCCCCTCTCCCCCGCCCCGCCCCTCTCCCCCGCCCCGCCCCACCCCTCTCCCCCAGCCCTGCCCCGCCCCTCTCCCCCAGCCCTGCCCCGCCCCTCTCCCCCAGCCCTCTGCCCCGCCCCTCTCGCCGCTTAGACAATCATAAACAGGACAGAGGGAGGTGAGGACAGAGGGAGGTGAAGGGAAGAGCACCTCCCTCTGTGCCCTTAAATAAGCCAATGAGTGGAGCAGCTCAAACAAAAGCTCCAGACATGAGCGTGTCCAATGGGAGAAAATAAACGATCACAGAACAAGGCCTCTGTATGTACTGGGACCGACAGACAGGGAGGGGGGGGGGGGAAGATGAGGGGGGGCTGTCTGATTCAGTTGATCCCACAGGTCCATAAACCAAACCACCTCAGTACTCACTCCAATTCTCCACTAAAGACACCACCTGTTTCCACTCGTCTGGGTGTCTTCAAGAAGATCTCCAGTGTCCTGGCTGATGTCTAAATACACAGCCCAGTTGGCCTACAGTCATATTGCTCCATTTCCTTCAACAGCATTTGACTGTAGCTTGCCCTCTTCCCGGAAAATGCCCCTCCCCCAATCACCCAGACGTTTCTATCTCTGTCGGGGGGAAAGTTATTCTTTGCCTACGCTCTAACCCATTTCCCTGAACTTACTTCTAATGCCTAAACCGTAAACACAAAAAATACTTTTTACTTTTAGTGAAGAGCTAAAAGAAAAACACTTGGCAGGAGTCAGGACCAACTTATGGACCAATTTACACACTTTAGAGCAACTATGGCTGGCCCCTAAGAATGTTTCAATGTACGCATCACTATGGCAACAGGGCTAAAGCTTGGGTGTGTCCAGTAACGGGGTCACCCACTGATATTCAGGGGCCTAACTTCCATTATTTCACAGTGACTTCATTCTACTGATGTTTTGAAAGCCTAAACTACATATTATAGTTTAAAGCACACAAATCCCAGTATTATCACACTAATCTGTCTTATGAGAGTTTATATTGAAATATAATTGAGAACTAAACCTGGCCTACTTTCTCCTACAAGGCTATTTAAACTCTGCATAGTCATGTCGTTATAACAAGATTTTCCCAGCTTAACAGAAAGAAACTGAAAACATTGAAAAAGTGGACATTTGATCCTAAAACAAAAAGCCTATTATTCTATTGCCCAACAAAAACCTACAAACATGGCTAGGACAGTGATTTGAATGGGGCTACTTTTTTTTACAAGCCTGTGAGCAAAAGTGGTAAAGGTTTACATTTGAACTGGTTAAACTAGCGTTTTCACTCATAAATATTCAGAAACCTATGTTTTGTTTGTCCTCTCCCTTAAGTGCCCTGGATGTTGTGTAACATGTTTGGGCTGAAAAGATCTCTGGCATCAATAAACCAGAAAATAAAATGCATTTCCCGAGCTTGACAATGGTTCAGCAGTTTGCATAGAATTGGTTGCATTTTTCATCTATGGCAGCAGAAACATTCAGACTGGGTTGAATTGCCAAAAGTTCAATAAAGACACAGGTTGGCTAGATTGGCTAGTATCATCCTGGCATGATTCATGTGCTGTTCCAGGGACAGATTCTGCACACCTGCAGTGGTTTGTATAAACATCCCAGAAAAAAACATCCCTTGGGACAACTCATAACTAAGTGTAATTCCAGTTTCTGATATTCACTTGTGGTTATAGAGTCTGACTGGCCTGTCTAATGAAAAACAACCTAAATACAGGAAAACCCATTGTACGATATTTAAACCTGTTAAACTCCTGACTCCAGAGTGGATAGATTGACAAGAAGACTACCATCCAATGCCGTAATTGTTGTGTAATGCAGTTTTTCCAACATAAGAAACACCTCCCTTACAGGGCTCCCCGACTTTAGTGGGAAGAAAAATTTATAATACAAATATATATTTCGAAATACAAACCTGTCATGATTTTGGGTAAAACATTAAAATGCCAGACAAACATGCAGTGCACATATTTGGGTTTTGCAGATGACATTCAAAAGCTGAGCTACAGCCTCAAGTGAAAAACTGTTTAAGAAATGACACTTTGCTTGAAAAGAAAGAGTAGACAATGTGCCTTTCACGATCACTAGATCGTATCACCTTTTGTAAAAAAGGTATTAAAGAAAAAGTATAAAAGGTATTCGGGCACACTGCGTAGTTACTTAGATGCATGGGTTATACCATCAGAGGCAAGTCATGTTATTCCACAAAATGTATCTTGGTCCCTTAAATGAAACAAAATGAAGCTGTTCGAGTAAATAATATTGGCTAAATGAATATTGGCTCAAACAATAAAATTGGGGGCTGGAATTAAATTGTGAAAAGGGGTGTCACATCGCTGAGATGGGAATCACAGAGTTCTCCAGTGAATAAAAAGAGAAAAGCAGGGTACTGTAAACACAAAAGGTCGACAGTGTACCCTAAATCAACAGTGTACCCTAAATCAACAGTGTACCCTAAATCAACAGTGTACCCTAAATCTTCATAATAATGCACTTTTCTGTTGTTACAACACCCTGTCTTTTGCCCCACCATTTATATTAAAATCTATTTCCAACCCCATTTGAGGGTTCTGAACTGGAACTAATCCAGGATGATGTGTCAGATAGAGGAAAGAAAGGGAGCAGGGGGACGTAAGGAATAGGAGAGCGTCCTAGTAGCCAGTAGCACAGCGGGGGCGGGCGGCTGTATTCTGATATGGACTGGTGATATGGACTGGTGATATGGACTGGTGATATGGACTGGTGATATGGACTGGTGATAGCATGACCTATAGTCTGACCTACCTTACGAACTCCTGTTATCAAATGAGATTAGAGAAATTAGTTTATGAACACAAGTCGCGTTTGTTTCAATTCATAAACTAGCTGGGTCGAATCCTGCATTATGATTGGCTGATATCCGTGGCATATGAGACAGTAGCACTTATTCCGATCTAATTGATAACCAGTTTATGATCCCAATTAACCGATACTGCCACTATATCTCAGTGTCTAGTCACTCCGGTTTTATCATTGTCTGGGTATATTGGCAGTATATAGAACTCGCACCTGATTGCGTTATAAAGTATCAGGGGAAAACCAAGTGCATTAGTGGAAATTAAGAAACAAGTGGAAATAAGAAATAAGTGGAAATTAGAAATAAATGGAAATTAGAAATCCCCCGACCTGTAGCCAAACACCTGAGCAATACTGATTGGGTGAAACAGTTTAACGAACCGTGCTGGTAAGAGAGGGTGACATCACTCAAATGTAGGTTACTGGTAGTATTAATACTCCATATATTTATGATGTTCTTACCTTGTAAAGTGAGTAACGCGACCAGACTGAACACTCGGATTATTTCCTGACATTTCCATCCGTCCTCTCTCTCCATGCTGGTCCCAGTAAACCCCAGTACGACACCAAATAACCGGATTATATTAACTATTAACTGGCCTATTAGACTCTCTGATATCCGAGGAGTTTCTCCAGTCTTAACTTAACCAATAACTAACAGGAAGTCAAATTAAACCGTCGACTGCGCTTCTGGGAGCTGGTTCTTACAAATCCGATCCGGTGGGATGTAGAACCTAGAACCACAGGTGAATATGTTCCTGTGTTCCTGTTTGACACACTAGTATTAGGAAATGATGAGCAGTAGACTGCCTGTGCGCCCTCTATAAACTGGACTACATACAGGAACCAGCACCCAGTCACTATGAACCAGACTGACTGATGTGACGTCATAATGATGTCATAATGATGTGATGTCATACTGATGTGATATCATACTGATGTGATGTCATAATGATGTCATAATGATGTGATGTCATAACGATGTGATGTCATAACGATGTGATGTCATAACGATGTAATGTCTTAACGACGTGATATCATAATGAAGTTTGGAAACTCCCGGAAACCGATGTTTGTATAATTATATATATAATATAATAGTTGTGTGATTTTACACGGATGCCCTTTAGTTCCCAGAACTTACTGGACAACAAACGGTATTTATATTGTATGTCTATATTCTAGGTCTATATTGGAGGTCTATTATTGTAGGTCTAAATTACTACTTATTGTGTCGTATAATTTACGTGAACGGAGATAGAAATGTCTATTAATTGGTAAAATAAATATATTATCGAAGTTAACTTAAGTCACGTGGTGGGTGGGGCGTTTCCAAAGCAACATAAAGATGCAATATGACCAAACTACATAAAAGTAGCCTGAGCAAAGGTCGACAAAATAGCTGTTGTTACATAAATCCCGCTTAAAAGATGTTCAAAGTTTATATTAATATTTTGTACGCAATAGCTCGAATCACAAGTATAAGGGAAAAAGTACCTTTATTTTTGCAGGACATTGTTTTTATCTGCATAATTATGGGTCACGTTTGGATCAATGTGGATGTTTTCCTTATGCGTATTTTAGAACCACATTAGACAATATGTGGATGGAAACCTGGATAATAATTTAAAGTAAATTATAGTATAATAAATATCTCTTTCTTGCCCCTGGTGATAAGTCTTATGGATGATTATGGCGCCCTCTGTCGGTTGGCTTCAATGTCACAACCACTAAAGTCTTCAGCAGGTCCAAGGACATCAAAGTCAAACCAGTTATGAAGGCATCACAACTGCATGGTCACACTTTAAAAGGTGGGATTCAGAAATACCAAAATGGCTTAATTCAGGGGTGTTCTAGAATCGTGCTGAAGTAAGTTACACCTTAAAATCGAATGAAACTTATATATGGTAGATCCCTGTACCCATCAGTCTAAAGACAATCTTTACAATACATTGTCATAGCTCGGGATTAATATATTTACCAATGGCAAGTTTGTAAAGAGAAAAGAGTAAACGTGTTTAAAATCATGTCAATTTATTGTCCACCAAAGCACCATAGCAAAGTCCTTATAATTTATCATTAGTTTCGATGCTACATCATGTCTCTGTTTCTCACAGGCGTATCAACAGCATTGTGCAGTAACGTCTTTCTCGCCCCCATATTTTATTAGATTTGAGTAATTTTGCAGATGCTCTAGTCCAAACAGAATTACAATTAGTGCATACATTTCAATAATTTCAGTGGAACAAAAACACAACTCATGTGTAGTAAGTACAATCTACTAAATGACTTAGTTATCAGTAAACGTCAGTACATGAATGCATAAAGCTCTCAGTCAATTCACATGGGTCACCTCTGAATTCAGCGTCTGTCCTCTTTTTAAATATTTTTTTTTGGGCATTTTAATGCTTTTTTGAGAGACAGAGAACGTGGTGAAGAGTACACAGCAGAGATATTTGGACCTGTAGACAGCTGCTAGACCACTGGACCACTGGACCAGCCCAGACCACATGTTTTATTCCTTTTGATACTCTTCTGAACCCTTCTACTAACCATAGAGATCGTGGCCAAGTATCTCAGTCATCTCAGGCTCGTATTTTCCCTGATCGCTTAGCTCTCCTTTGTTCGCTCAATCCGAGTAGCTGGTGAATTAAACTCTGATTATCCCAGTTAACTGTGGGGAGGAGTCACTGGGTCGCTATAGTGCTCCTTTGTTCGCTCAATCCGAGTAGCTGGTGAACAAACTCTGATTATCCCAGTTAACTGTGGGGAGGAGTCACTGGTTCGCTATAGTGCTCCGTTGCAGCCTCAATTCGAGTAGCTTTGTGAGCAAAAACTAAACCTCCCATATGCTCCTCGGAGTGTGGATGTCACTGGCTCGCTATAGCTCTTGTTTGTTCCACCAGCTCGAGTAACTTTGTGAGCAAAAACTAAACCTGCCCGAGTGGTCATGGTCGATTGGCGTCCCTGGGTTGATGCTCGGCATAGTGGGTGGGTGTTTTCCGGCCTATTGGGCCCTGTTTCGGTGTTTACCCTGTTCAGGGCCCCAGCTTCACTGGACCCCCCTGTCTCATTCTAAGATCTATGCTGCTATATTATGGTGCCAGGGACGTAGGGAACCAGGGTGTCTAATCTTTCCTGTGTCCTGTCTCTACTAACATCTGTCTGGACTTGTCCTGGGTTTACCCGTTCATGGCCATTGTCTCACTAACCCCCCTGTCTCCTTTTAAAGTATTATGTTCGGTATACTATTGTACAGGGAACTAGTGTCCAACCTTTCCCTGTGTTTGTGTCCACTTCTGTCAGGGGGACCGCTCCAGCTTGGAGCATATGCCGGATCCTCCCTGGGGCCCCTGACTGTGCGGCTGACAGAACAGCTGGTGCAACCGGAGCTTCTTCCTCCAAGTCCTATCAAATCCATCATCCCTCCTGGACATCCCGGACTATTTTGCGTTTTCAGTTTTCACACCTCGCTTGTTGTACTGTCATAAACTGACCCAGCCCAGCCAGAAGAGGACTGGTGATCCCTCAGAGCCTGGCTCCTCTCTAGGTTTCTTCCTAAATCTGACTTTCAGGGAGTTTTTCCTAGCCGCCGTGTGTCAACTTGTTCAACTTGTTGATGTTTGCTCTGTCGGATTCAGGCTGGTGATTGTAAAAGCACTTTGTGACAACTTTTGTTGTAAAAAGGGCTTTATAAATAAATTTGATTGATTGATTGATTGATTGATCTTATTGTCCGGGACCTTGTCCTTTGCTCCTCAGTCTGTCGTCTGGCCGTCTCCATTCCTCAAGCCTACATTTTTAATGATGTCTTCTCACATTTCATATCCCCTTCTCTTAACCCTCCTGTGGTTCCCTTTGGGTCCGGTTCTAAGATAATGGGAGTTCTTGGTCGTCTGATATTAGCTTGTTCGCAGCAGAACCATCGGACTGAGCTGGAGCTTAAAATGATCACTGATCCATTCTCTCTGTCATCGGCCGTAGGTTCTTATTTTCTTTCTTTAATAGATGTTTGGGTTTCTACCATTTTATAACTGTACATTGTCTACTGCCTCTCTTCTACATTTCTCTCCAACTGGTTGTCTCTCTATCTCTCACTTCTGTCCAGTGGTAATTAAGAGAGTATCTTTGAATGGCGTATCAGAGTTAGCCTAATTAAACATTTCTATAGAATGTAATGACATGTAGCCCAGGTTTCCACTGCTCCCGTTCTAACCTAAACTCACATTTTCTCCCACTCCCTGGTTCTCCTTATCTTCCATTCCCTCCCTCCTCCCGTTCTCTTTTCCCCCTCTCACATTTCTTTTGTTATGTCTGCAGATATTTTTGTCCATAGCAACCTACATGGTTTCGTACCCATAACGTTTAATCGTCATGGTCTTGGTATTCACATTTAAACTATAGTAGTGTGTATATGCTGTTTGTTGTACATCTTGTCTTGTCTCTTTCACCTCAGCCTCTGTGATATTTCAGAGCTACAAGTACAAGGCTTCCGTTGAAACGAGAAAACGTAACGAACTGGGAACTTGTCTAGTTTTGTGTTTCCCAATCATCATTATAGTTTATGTTCCAGTCACCTACACTAAAACTGTACTGTGATTATCCAGGCAAGAGAGAGTTGTCTGGGGAGATTAGCAAGATAGATAAAGGCTACAAGACCATCTCCAAGCAGCTTGATGTTCCCGTGACAACAGCTGCAAATGTTATTAAGAAGTTCAAGGTCCATGAGACAGTATAGTCAACCTCCCTGGGTGGGACAGCAGGAGGAAATTGTAGCCCAGATTGAACAGAAGGATAATGCCAATGGAAGGAAAAGAACCAAGGATAACAAAGAGATGCAAGATGAACTCCAAGGTGAAGGTGAGTCAGTTTCTGATTGCACCATCGGTGGCTTTTTGAGCGATGGTTGTCTTCACGGAGGAAGATCCAGGAATTGTGAAATAGTGAGTGTGAATAAGTTTGCCTACGGTGTATATAAACCTCTTCAACTGTACATTCATTGCATTTCTACATTTTAGTATTTCATTTCAATGTGTTTGAGCGGCTTGCCACGTCTCTGACACAGCCTGTTAAATATGTGACCTATGACCTATGTTTAAATTTGTTTTATGTCTTCTTCTAGTTATCTTCTATATTTTCTTATAGACTGTTATAGCCCAACTTTAAATACGTTCCTTTTGCCTGCAGGCTGGTAAACCAATCCAAACAGAACATGCAGCACCAGAACCTGCTTTTAATGAACTTTTGAGCAGATTTTGGGTGGACTGTGCTGGTGCAGTTTCTCCTAACCCTCATGTGTGCAGCCATTTTATCCATTTCCCTTCAGGCTATTCCACTGAGGGGCATTACAGCTCCATGTGTAGTCAAGGTCCCTGTGGAGCTCTTCTCAACATCTACTGCTGGTTTTGTCATTTCTGTGTCAGTTTTCCCGTCCAATTAGATGGTACAGATCTTCCAACCTGGGCTACAGCTGTGAGTGTGTATCACCCAGAACCTCAACCGGGTCCTAAGAGGTGTCTGTAGACTTTAAACCATTGTTGAGCATTTACTTGATTTGAGTTTGAAAATGACTGGAATAGAAGAGCACTTCTGGAGCTGTTGCTGAGACAAAGGCGGTTGTAAAGACATCTCAAAAAACTCTATTCATGTGGAGACCACATTGGACCAGACCACATTAGACCAGACCACATTGGACCAGACCACATTGGACCAGACCACATTAGACCAGACCACATTGGACCAGACCACATTAGACCAGACCACATTGGACCAGACCACATTGGACGTGACCACATTGGACCAGACCACATTGGACCAGACCACATTAGACCAGACCACATTGGACCGGACCACATTGGACCGGACCACATTGGACCGGACCACATTGGACCAGACCACATTGGACCAGACCACATTAGACCAGACCACATTGGGTCAGACCACATTGGACCAGACCACATTGACCGGACCACATTGGACCGGACCACATTGGACCAGACCACATTGGACCAGACCACATTGGACCAGACCACATTGGACATTGGACTAACTGAGCAACAGTTTGTGTTTTTTTTCTGCCAGGCCTCTTAAGTGTTTATCAGTCAACCACACACACTGCCAGCCAGTGACCAACGTGACACTCTCTTCCTGGACACTATCACAGTTTTAGACTGCTCATATCCGCTCTAAAGAAAAGAAACAAGTTCTGCCCCTAATGATGACATATGTTCCCTCTACAGTAAACTATATTTGACCAAAAGTAGTACAATAGACAGAGAATACAGAACTTCTGTCAGTAAAGTTGAGAGGAGAAGTTTTGTGTTTGCGGTGGTGGTTGATGTGTTTTGTGTGGTGGGGTTATTGACCTTCTGTGCTCACTCTGCTTAAACCATGGAGTTTAGATGTCTCCTGTATCTCCTCATATCTTCAGGGGTAATCATCACTCACTCTGACACCAGCGCTGAAGGTATGAACAGAATGTATTCACTATGAATAAAATCGCAAAGATTGTATTGTCACTCATCACTATTATCAAGAAGTAACACTCCACCTATTACACTGTATCTGTTATAATTGATGGGTTACATTATAATGTTTTTACTGGGTTACACTGTATCTGTTATAATTGATGGGTTACATTATAATGTTTTTACTGGGTTACACTGTATCTGTTATAATTGATGGGTTACATTATAATGTTTTTACTGGGTTACACTGTATCTGTTATAATTGATGGGTTACATTTTAAATGTTTTTACTGGGTTACACTGTATCTGTTATAATTGATGGGTTACATTTTAAATGCTTTCACTGGGTTACACTGTATCTGTTATAATTGATGGGTTACATTATAATGTTTTTACTGGGTTACACTGTATCTGTTATAATTGATGGGTTACATTTTAAATGTTTTTACTGGGTTACACTGTATCTGTTATAATTGATGGGTTACATTATAATGTTTTTACTGGGTTACACTGTATCTGTTATAATTGATGGGTTACATTTTAAATGTTTTTACTGGGTTACACTGTATCTGTTATAATTGATGGGTTACATTTTAAATGTTTTTACTGGGTTACACTGTATCTGTTATAATTGATTGGTTACATTTTAAATGTTTTTACTAGGTTACACTGTATCTGTTATAATTGATGGGTTACATTTTAAATGCTTTCACTGGGTTACACTGTATCTGTTATAATTGATTGGTTACATTTTAAATGTTTTTACTGGGTTACACTGTATCTGTTATAATTGATGGGTTACATTACATTTGTTTTAATTGGGTACACATTATAAGTCTGACTAGGTTACACTGGATTTCAATAATTGTGTAACACCCGATCTTTTATGAATAATGACTTACACTCCATTAGTTTATGACTGAGTTATACTACAGTTAAAGCTGAGAAAAAGCTGAAAAAATTTGTTGTATGTTTTTTTAATACATTGAACAATAAATGTAGTGTTGTTGAATGTTGAAGTTCAGTTTGTGCCTTAACCTTTAAAGGTCAAGCAACTCTAATCCCCCAGTCTTGCGGGCTCTTAATTTTCTTGTTGTTTAATTGGAGGCTTAATACAATAGATTGAGTTTAAGATTTCACAAAACAACTGATCAAAAAATCCTCCATTAACAGGGAGGGATATAAACTGGGTTCCAAATGGCACCCTAATCCAAGGAGCTTGAGTCAAAAGTAGTGCAGTGAATAGGGTGCTACTTGTCTCTAGAAATAGATGTGTGCGTTTCTGTGTTAAGTGGACTCATCTAATATATATCTGACACCAAAGCCAGAGATCTTGTAGAAACGTTCCCAGATACGAGGCCAAATTGAGAGTAAATTATTTTTCTCTCTCTCTCTCTCTGTCTCTCTCTCTCTCTCTCTGTCTCTCTCTCTCTCTGTCTCTCTCTCTCTCTCTCTCTCTCTGTCTCTCTCTCTTTATCTCTCTCTCTCTGGTCACCAGACACTGAATGGGATGATGTCATTGTGACAACAGCCAACACAACTGTCACTTTGCCCTGTGTTGTGTGGCCTCTCACGTATTTCGAGGAAACAAATTGGACGAAGTCTGTCAGCAAGGACTCCTGGAAACTGCTCCTCTCGGCCAATAAAAAGCCACCCAGAAGCATTGCCTATAAGAAAATGATGAAAATGACTGACTCACAATATTACAGAACTGGCATTTTCTCTCTACAATTTGTCACAACATCAGATGATTGGGGTCTTTACTCCTGTCTGATAAATCAAGAAGGGCAAAAGCTGAAAGAAAAGATCATATTATTAGTAATTCTCAAAGGTAAAGCACTTTTTCCTTGACAATACAGGTTATTGTAAATAATACTTTGTACACAGCGGTGAAAAATGCAATATACAGTGGTGATTTTATACACAGTGGTGAGATGGTGAATATTATATACAGTGGTGATATTATATACAGTGGTGATATTATATACAGTGGTGATATTATATACAGTGGTGATATTATATACAGTGGTGATATTATATACAGTGATGATATTATATACAGTGGTGATATTATACACAGTGGTGAGATGGTGAATATTATATACAGTGGTGATATTATATACAGTGGTGATATTATATACAGTGGTGATATTATATACAGTGGTGATATTATATACAGTGGTGATATTATACACAGTGGTGATATTATATACAGTGGTGATATTATACACAGTGGTGAGATGGTGAATATTATATACAGTGGTGATATTATATACAGTGGTGATATTATATACAGTGGTGATATTATATACAGTGGTGATATTATATGTGATATTATATACAGTGGTGATATTATATACAGTGGTGATATTATATACAGTGGTGATATTATATACAGTGATGATATTATATACAGTGGTGATATTATACACAGTGGTGAGATGGTGAATATTATATACAGTGGTGATATTATATACAGTGGTGATATTATATACAGTGGTGATATTATATACAGTGGTGATATTATTCACAGTGGTGATATTATATACAGTGGTGATATTATACACAGTGGTGAGATGGTGAATATTATATACAGTGGTGATATTATATACAGTGGTGATATTATATACAGTGGTGATATTATATACAGTGGTGATATTATATACAGTGGTGATATTATACACAGTGGTGATATTATATACAGTGGTGATATTATATACAGTGGTGATATTATATACAGTGGTGATATTATATACAGTGGTGATATTATATGGTGATATTATATACAGTGGTGATATTATATACAGTGGTGATATTATATACAGTGGTGATATTATATACAGTGGTGATATTATACACAGTGGTGATATTGATATTATATACAGTGGTGATATATATATACAGTGGTGATATTATATACAGTGGTGATATTATATACAGTGGTGATATTATATACAGTGGTGATATTATATGTGATATTATATACAGTGGTGATATTATATACAGTGGTGATATTATATGTGATATTATATACAGTGGTGATATTATATACAGTGGTGATATTATATACAGTGGTGATATTATATACAGTGGTGATATTATATGTGATATTATATACAGTGGTGATATAATATACAGTGGTGATATTATATGTGATATTATATACAGTGGTGATATTATATACAGTGGTGATATTATATGTGATATTATATACAGTGGTGATATTATATACAGTGGTGATATTATATACAGTGGTGATATTATATACAGTGGTGATATTATATGTGATATTATATACAGTGGTGATATAATATACAGTGGTGATATTATATGTGATATTATATACAGTGGTGATATTATATGTGATATTATATACAGTGGTGATATTATATACAGTGGTGATATTATATACAGTGGTGATATTATATGTGATATTATATACAGTGGTGATATTATATACAGTGGTGATATTATATGTGATATTATATACAGTGGTGATATTATATACAGTGGTGATATTATATACAGTGGTGATATTATATGTGATATTATATACAGTGGTGATATAATATATAGTGGTGATATTATATGTGATATTATATACAGTGGTGATATTATATGTGATATTATATACAGTGGTGATATAATATACAGTGGTGATATTATATGTGATATTATATACAGTGGTGATATTAAACAGACTTCCTATCTCTGTTCCAGTCTCTAGCCATCATCCATCTCCAGTACCTCAACAATACACGTTGCACCTGAAAGCCGAGGTGTTCCCATCGTATGCTGTTTCCAATGTAACCTGGCTGTCCCCGGATGGGACCCCCATCCGGACGGTGATGACGGAGAGCGGTGCGGTCGCCAAGCTGCCCCAGATACTGCTCACTGACCAGGGGAAATACATGTGCCAAATTACCCCCAGGGGCAAAAGCAGCACCAGCCTGTTCTCTTTTAGTTTGGACATCACCGTGGATGGTGAGATATTATGGGATGTGAAGGGCAACAGGGGTGTGTGAACAGGGCAGAGATGAACATGGAATGAGTGACAAGTTCAACAAACTCAAACATGGGATCTTGAGCTTTGTATTTACACAGATTTTTAAAAAATCAGTGACATATCTATTCCCCTCTGTCTTTATGTCTTTCTATCCATCGGCTTCTCTATTATGTGTGTATCTGTCTCTCTCTCTCTC
This sequence comes from Dallia pectoralis, assembly GCA_029465975.1. Classification (NCBI taxonomy): domain Eukaryota; kingdom Metazoa; phylum Chordata; class Actinopteri; order Esociformes; family Umbridae; genus Dallia; species Dallia pectoralis. The sequence goes on along the minus strand of CM055763.1, from coordinate 9,868,527 downwards.
TCTCTCTCTCTCTCTCTCTCTCTCTCTCTCTCTCTCTCTCTTTCTCTCTCTCTCTCTCTCTAGATGCTAAGGTGTTCTCATTCACCAATCCAAAAGATGGTGAGTGACTTCCTGGTGCATAATATACACTCTGACGGCTCTGGATCGAGATACAATGCAAATACAACATACTGAAGCAATCTCCCTCACCTAACCTCACCATGTTCCGCACATCTCTCTCTCTAAACCACACCATGTTCCACACATCTCCCTCACCTTACCTCACCATGTTCCACACATCTCCCTCTCTTAACCTCACCATGTTCCACACATCTCCCTCTCTTAACCTCACCATGTTCCACACACCTCCCTCTCTTAACCTCACCATGTTCCACACATCTCCCTCTCTTAACCTCACCATGTTCCACACATCTCCCTCACCTAACCACACCATGTTCCACACACCTCCCTCTCTTAACCTCACCATGTTCCACACATCTCCCTCTCTTAACCTCACCATGTTCCACACATCTCCCTCTCTAAACCACACCATGTTCCACACATCTCCCTCTCCTAACCTCACCATGTTCCACACATCTCTCTCTCTTAACCTCACCATGTTCCACACATCTCCCTCACCTAACCACACCATGTTCCACACATCTCCCTCTCTTAACCTCACCATGTTCCACACATCTCCCTCTCTTAACCACACCATGTTTCACACATCTCTCTCTCTCTAAACCACACCATGTTCTTCTCAGCAGATCCTACCATATCTACTGCCAGTCTTAGAGACACCCCCTTCATAGTCAGCTGCAATCCAACTCAGGGAGACAATGTCCGCCTCTTCTGGGAACCCCCAGATCGAAAAAAGAATTGTAATTGCGCAGTGTTTATATATCAGTACGACCGCTGGAGGAACCGCACAGTGGGGAGCCAGGTACATCTAGAACTTAATGTGTGCATGTGCGGGAAACAGGATGCATTACACATTTCTGTGATGTTTCTGCTTCTGCCGGCTCATTGGAGTCCAGACCAGACGTCTCTAGAGGCACTTGTGTGATTGGTTGAATTTGATGTATCTAGGTTCTTCCCCGGCTGGGTCTGTACGAGCCCATGTCATCCTCAGATGGTTCGTTCTCATTCCTACTGCACCCGGGGGTTCATGACGGCGGCCTGTACATTTGTGAGGTGTTCCTGGACGACCAGGTGTTCAGACGAAATACTCGGCTCAGCATCCTCCAAGGTACAGAGGGGAAGACGGACGATGAGAGGAAGACGATGAGACAGGATAAGGAATGATGGAGGGATTATGGGAGTGAGAGAAACCATTATGTATTGAAAACCAATACAGCTGCATGTACATGCACACACACACACACACACACACACACACACACACACACACACACACACACACACACACAGTATTCTTATCTATGTGGTGACCCTATAATAAATAAACCCATGTTATCTAAACTTACATCTAATCTTAAGTAACCCCAATTAACCTCATAAAGTCGGATCCTGACAATAATGTTTTTGTCCTCGTGACTAAAGTTCCTGAAAGGGCTGAGGTTTCATGTTTGACTTTGTTTTGCGGGGACTTTGGGTCCTAATGTAATCTGTGGAACGAGAATGTCTGTCTTTCTTCAAAGCATTGGAAGACTTTAATCACAGACCCTCTGGCACGTGTCACTGCAGCCCAGACTTAACCAACCGATCTGTCACTGTCACCCTGCACGACACGTCTGTCTCACCACGCACACACACACACACACACACACACACAGCCCTGTGGACCCATGTATTTTTTACCCTGCCTCATTATGGGTGTCATTACACATGATTATACCGGCCACCAGGCATGTTTGGGTGTTTGTGTGTGTGTGTGTGTGTGTGTGTGTGTGTGTTTGGGTGTTTGTGTGTGTGTCATTATGTGTGTATGTGTGATTACGTGTGGGTGTGTTTGGGTGTTTGTGTGTGTGTCATTATGTGTGTATGTGTGATTACGTGTGGGTGTGTTTGGGTGTTTGTGTGTGTGTCATTATGTGTGTATGTGTGATTACGTGTGGGTGTGTTTGGGTGTTTGTGTGTGTGTCATTATGTGTGTATGTGTGATTACGTGTGGGTGTGTTTGGGTGTTTGTGTGTGTGTCATTATGTGTGTATGTGTGATTACGTGTGGGTGTGTTTGGGTGTTTGGGTGTTTGTGTGTGTGTCATTATGTGTGTATGTGTGATTACGTGTGGGTGTGTTTGGGTGTTTGTGTGTGTGTCATTATGTGTGTATGTGTGATTACGTGTGGGTGTGTTTGGGTGTTTGGGTGTTTGTGTGTGTGTCATTATGTGTGTATGTGTGATTACGTGTGGGTGTGTTTGGGTGTTTGGGTGTTTGTGTGTGTGTCATTATGTGTGTATGTGTGATTACGTGTGGGTGTGTTTGGGTGTTTGGGTGTTTGTGTGTGTGTCATTATGTGTGTATGTGTGATTACGTGTGGGTGTGTTTGGGTGTTTGGGTGTTTGTGTGTGTGTCATTATGTGTGTATGTGTGATTACGTGTGGGTGTGTTTGGGTGTTTGTGTGTGTGTCATTATGTGTGTATGTGTGATTACGTGTGGGTGTGTTTGGGTGTTTGTGTGTGTGACTGGACACAGGCATAATTCACCATCAGACAACATATTAGAAACAACGTCTTTTTTTACTCATTACCCATCATCTCTCCTAGAGGTCCTTCTCTCGTTGACAATCGATTTTATTGCCATTTCCTTCTTCATACTTATCGCTAGCCCACGTTGTGATTCACTCCTCATTCCTTTCTCTCTCCGTCGCAGTAACAGCCAGCCGCTCTTCGTATTCCTTGGTCCTGACCTGTCAGTATTCTGAGCGTCGTCAGGTAGGTGGTTCCAAAGGGTTTGGGGTGGTTAGCTAGGGATGTCTGGTCACATTAAGCTTTAGCAGGTTCTTGTGACCGGTCAGATAATTGTAATCTTCCCCAAGCTTGTCGGTTTTGACTGACATAGTAATACGAGGCAGAACCTTCACAGGATATGTTTCTGAGGATGCGTGTCCAGATATCTTACTTAGTCACAGGTGTATAGTCACAGGTGTGTAGTCACAGGTGTATAGTCACAGGTGTATAGTCACAGGTGTGTAGTCACAGGTGTATAGTCACAGGTGTATAGTCACAGGTGTGTAGTCACAGGTGTATAGTCACAGGTGTGTAGTCACAGGTGTATAGTCACAGGTGTATAGTCACAGGTGTGTAGTCACAGGTGTATAGTCACAGGTGTATAGTCACAGGTGTATAGTCACAGGTGTGTAGTCACAGGTGTATAGTCACAGGTGTGTAGTCACAGGTGTGTAGTCACAGGTGTATAGTCACAGGTGTATAGTCACAGGTGTGTAGTCACAGGTGTGTAGTCACAGGTGTATAGTCACAGGTGTATAGTCACAGGTGTATAGTCACAGGTGTATAGTCACAGGTGTGTAGTCACAGGTGTATAGTCACAGGTGTATAGTCACAGGTGTGTAGTCACAGGTGTATAGTCACAGGTGTATAGTCACAGGTGTATAGTCACAGGTGTGTAGTCACAGGTGTGTAGTCACAGGTGTATAGTCACAGGTGTATAGTCACAGGTGTGTAGTCACAGGTGTATAGTCACAGGTGTATAGTCACAGGTGTGTAGTCACAGGTGTATAGTCACAGGTGTATAGTCACAGGTGTGTAGTCACAGGTGTATAGTCACAGGTGTATAGTCACAGGTGTGTAGTCACAGGTGTATAGTCACAGGTGTGTAGTCACAGGTGTGTAGTCACAGGTGTATAGTCACAGGTGTTTAGTCACAGGTTGGAATCCAAATAAACCCATTTCACTCTCCTCTACTGACCAGGTGAAGCATGCATTTTGGAAATACCAGAACAAAACTCCGGATTGGACCTCTTCAATCCCCGGACGCATCAGCACAGAGGTTCTCCTCCCGCCCACAGAGGACACGGCTGGGAACTACACCTGCTTGTTAATACTGGAAAACGAATCAGAGTTCAAGGCTGTCTACACTGTCACACTGCCCCCTACAGGTAGGGTGGACAAACGGGCCTAGAACTAAGATCAAGGCTGTCTACACTGTCACACTGCCCCCTACAGGTAGGGTGGACAAACGGGCCTAGAACTAAGATCAAGGCTGTCTACACTGTCACACTGTCCCCTACAGGTAGGGTGGACAAACGGTCCTAGAACTAAGTCCATTCTAAAGGCGTTACATCTCAAATTCGCCTTATTTGTCTCACTTCCCTGTCAGTTACTAATAGTTATTCTCTTCAGTGATTACAGAATAGGGAAATACAGTTAAAGCAACTACAAAGAGTCAAAAATGTTTAGACAAAGAGTCCTGTTTTTCTATACACCATTATTTCCCAACACAACTTTATAGAGTACGTCCCAAATGAACCATGTTTGTCTTTTTGACTAAGAGGATAAACACAATACACAAAGTCGTCAATAGTGTGCAATAGATTATCATTATGACCATATATGGAACATGAACCGAATACCAAATGACCACTCTGACAGATCTACAGGGGTCAGGAGTGTGACCGAATACCAAATGACCACTCTGACAGATCTACAGGGGTCAGGAGTGTGACCGAATACCAAATGACCACTCTGACAGATCTACAGGGGTCAGGAGTGTGACCGAATACCAAATGACCACTCTGACAGATCTACAGGGGTCAGGAGTGTGACCGAATACCAAATGACCACTCTGACAGAAGCTTGAAGACATTAGGTATGATGGACTAGGTCAGAGTTTGAGATGCCAGCCAGTTGATATCCACATCCTCGTGGCTCTCTGTCTGGCTCACAGCCCTGTGAATATTGATCTGTATGAAAGAGAGCTAAATCACATAGTCATCCAGAACAGCAGGTTCTCTCAAGCTTGGTTTGGTCCTTGGCTTAAAGAGAGCAGATGGATTCAGCTCATTTGGTTCACATGACTGGGCAGCTTGCTGCTGGTGATGTCTTTGTACTCTGGGATAGTTTGCAAACCACATGACAGTGAAAAGTAATAAATCCGACGTAATACGATTACATGGTAGTCCTGTACTGATGCTATGGCAGGTATCTGGCTCATTTATCCTAAGGACTTGGGCTTCGCTTCTTGAAGCAGCAGCTCTGGCATTTAGCTCTTGCTAATGATGTTGCCTTGATCATGAGGCTTTTTGTTCTGTAAATTCCATGTTTGTAGTGTTATCCAGTCTGTGTTTGTTGCTGCACTGTACTTCTGTTTTAGCTTTATAACGGGAAAACAACAACGACGTGGAAGTGTTTCAGTGTGTCCGGCTCGATCTCTATCTTGGTATTGTGGAGTTGTTTCAGTGTGTCCGGCTCGGTCTCTATCTTGGTATTGTGGAGGTGTTTCAGTGTGTCCGGCTCGGTCTCTATCTTGGTATTGTGGAGGTGTTTCAGTGTGTCCGGCTCGGTCTCTATCTTGGTATTGTGGAGGTGTTTCAGTGTGTCCGGCTCGGTCTCTATCTTGGTATTGTGGAGGTGTTTCAGTGTGTCCGGCTCGGTCTCTATCTTGGTATTGTGGAGGTGTTTCAGTGTGTCCGGCTCGGTCTCTATCTTGGTATTGTGGAGGTGTTTCAGTGTGTCCGGCTCGATCTCTATCTTGGTATTGTGGAAGTGTTTCAGTGTGTCCGGCTCGGTCTCTACCTTGGTATTGTGGAGGTGTTTCAGTGTGTCCGGCTCGGTCTCTATCTTGGTATTGTGGAGGTGTTTCAGTGTGTCCGGCTCGATCTCTACATTGATATTGTGTGGTGCCACTTCTGTCTCTTTCCCATCTCGTTCTTCACACCTCACACACCTTCAGGTGATCCGTGGTGAGGGACAGAACAGCTTTGTGTAATGCATTTACACGCATTGTTTATGAGGAAGAAAACACCGAGCCAGGAGAATCTGACAGTCAAATGAATTTCCTCATAAAGAAGAGCCAACAGCCAATATTTGGCGTACCGATGACATGCCTTCTGGGTAACGCTTTAACAGGGCCGATGAATCTACAGAGGGAAGTGCTGCGTAGAGAATGAGCTCTGGTTCGGGATGGAACATTGTGTTGTGGCCGGAGTTTGCAGTTTAATGGGGATGTGGGTAGCAGAAGGGTGCTGGCAGAAGAGAGATGGGAGATATAAGGACTGAAAGAAGCAGGGAGGGAAGTCAAGATGAGGGGATGGCAATGATGGGTGCATAAACACACCCGGGCCAGGGAGGGAGTTCTGCTGTTTACGCTTCACTTCACTGCATCCAATTACCATAATTCACACAGTGTATGTCAGTCTGGCCCGTGGTAAACTCTCCACGACAACTCTATTCCTTTAGTCACCAACACACTCACACAAACTCACCACCAGCAGCGGCAAGCAATTATATCCTTATTGATTAGCCTAAAGCACGCTGCAAATCCTGGCGTGAGGGCAAGGTCTGGTGACGGACATTTAAGCAAACGTTTGGGAATTGTCAGTTGAGGATGTATCAGAAATTAATAAAGAAATTATATCGTTAATGTCAGCCATATTAACAGTGGCTATCAATGTCTACACCCTCATAGACTCGTACTCCATTAGGTTTTATTGTGTAACAACATGAAATCAAAGGACATTTAATTAGCATTTTCTGCAGTTCTGATCAGCAGAGAGAAATCCATAATGTCTGTGAAAATCAAATTGAAATGTTATATGTCTAGAATGAAATGTGGTCACAAGTCCAAATAGGATTTCTTCTTTTGAGAGCCAATGTAGATGATTTAAAGACTTGCCACCTCACATAATAATCACCACTGCTGGGAAATGTAAATTGCTGAGGGTCATTGCCACATATAGTCGATAGAAATGTGTTCACAGTGTAGAGAGATCAGGTGACTTCAGTCTCAGTAGCATTCCAGATGCCTGTGAGCAGGTAGAGTTGTCTCCGTGGTAACTGACACCTCCCACGCCTCCCTGTGGCTCATGTGAATTTGCATGAATGATGTCACATATGATATGATGTTACCGTGCCACATTACGTCACTGTGCCAACACACCAGGATGATGTAGATGATGTCACATTACATAACCGTGCCAACACATCAGGCTGATGTAGATGTCATCAGGCCAATGATATAGATGATGTCACATTATGTTACCGTGCCAACACACCAGGCTGATATAGATGATGTCACATTATGTTACCGTGTTACCGTCACTGTGCCAACACACCAGGATGATGTAGATGATGTCACATTACATAACCGTGCCAACACATCAGGCTGATGTAGATGTCAAATTACGTCACTGTGCCAACACACCAGGCTGATATAGATGATGTCACATTATGTTACCGTGCCAACACACCAGGCTGATATAGATGATGTCACATTATGTTACCGTGCCAACACACCAGGCTGATATAGATGTCACATTACGTCACTGTGCCAACACACCAGGATGATGTAGATGATGTCACATTACATAACCGTGCCAACACATCAGGCTGATGTAGATGTCACATTACGTCACTGTGCCAACACACCAGGCTGATATAGATGATGTCACATTATGTTACCGTGCCAACACACCAGGCTGATATAGATGATGTCACATTATGTTACCGTGCCAACACACCAGGCTGATATAGATGTCACATTACGTCACCATGCCAACACACCAGGCTGATATAAATGATGTCACATTATGTTACCGTGCCAACACACCAGGCTGATATAGATGATGTCACATTATGTTACCGTGCCAACACACCAGGCTGATATAGATGTCACATTACGTCACCATGCCAACACACCAGGCTGATATAAATGATGTCACATTATGTTACCGTGCCAACACACCAGGCTGATATAGATGATGTCACATTATGTTACCGTGCCAACACACCAGGCTGATATAGATGTCACATTACGTCACCATGCCAACACACCAGGCTGATATAAATGATGTCACATTATGTTACCGTGCCAACACACCAGGCTGATATAGATGATGTCACATTATGTTACCGTGCCAACACACCAGGCTGATATAGATGTCACATTACGTCACCATGCCAACACACCAGGCTGATATAAATGATGTCACATTATGTTACCGTGCCAACACACCAGGATGATGTAGCTAAACATATGTCATACTGCACGAGGCCCGGCGTCTGTCTACAAATGATCATATTGAATACCATGTTGTAATCGCTAGCGGATACAATATATTTCATGTAATACGCCCATGTCTCCCCTTCCAATATCCTCTGTAATCAGACTCTTTCATCTAGAATACTGCGGAGAGCGTGACACAGGATTTATGGTGTGTTTCGCCACGATATAAGTGGTTAGACCGCAAGCACTTAGCTGTAGAGATCTGTCATGATATTCAGCATACTGTGCTCCTAATGCTTCATCCCATTCTGTCCTGACAGATCTAAACCACTGCCCGTCCTCTATAGGGGGTCAACCAACCATCACTAATCATAACTCATAACTCTCATTCTTATTGTATTTTTCTTTCTTTTCAGGTGTCCCAGAGAGCACAGACACCACAGAGAGTCGTCGTTCTGCATCACCTCCTGAACCAGAGAGCACAGACACCACAGAGAGTCCTCGTTCTGCCTCACCTCCTGAACCAGAGAGCACAGACACCACAGAGAGTCGTCGTTCTGCATCACCTCCTAAACCAGAGAGCAACAGCACCTTGTTTCCTTCTTCCCTTTCTGCCTTTTTATTCCTGGTCCCTCTAGTTGCTGCTGTTGTGTTGCTATTGAGACTAAGAAAGAAAAAGAAATCTCGCCGTGGTGAGTCTTCCTCCATTTTATTTTCACTGGAGTAGATGATCTGGGGAATTACTTACTATTAGAATTACTATAAGAATCTGCTGGAATGTGCCAGTCTGTGTTTGTGTGTTTATTTGTGTGTATGGGTGTTGAGCAGTCTCTATCCCACTCTATGTGTTTATTTGTGTGTGTATATAGGTGTAGAGCAGTCTCTATCCCACTCTATGTGTTTATTTGTGTGTGTGTATAGGTGTAGAGCAGTCTCTACCCCACCCTATGTGTTTATTTGTGTGTGTGTGTTCGTGTATAGGTGTAGAACAGTCTCTACCCCACTCTATGTGTTTATTTGTGTGTGTATAGGTGTAGAGCAGTCTCTATCCCACTCTATGTGTTTATTTGTGTGTGTATAGGTGTTGAGCAGTCTCTATCCCACTCTATGTGTTTATTTGTGTGTGTGTATATAGGTGTAGAGCAGTCTCTATCCCACTCTATGTGTTTATTTGTGTGTGTTTATATAGGTGTAGAGCAGTCTCTATCCCACTCTATGTGTTTATTTGTGTGTGTATAGGTGTTGAGCAGTCTCTACCCCACTCTATGTGTTTATTTGTGTGTGTGTGTGTGTGTGTGTATAGGTGTAGAGCAGTCTCTACCCCACTCTATGTGTTTATTTGTGTGTGTATATAGGTGTAGAGCAGTCTCTATCCCACTATATGTGTTTATTTGTGTGTGTATATAGGTGTAGAGCAGTCTCTATCCCACTATATGTGTTTATTTGTGTGTGTGTGTGTGTGTATATAGGTGTAGAGCAGTCTCTATCCCACTCTATGTGTTTATTTGTGTGTGTATATATAGGTTTAGAGCAGTCTCTATCCCACTCTATGTGTTTATTTGTGTGTGTGTGTGTATAGGTGTAGAGCAGTCTCTATCCCACTATATGTGTTTATTTGTGTGTGTGTGTGTGTGTGTGTGTGTATATAGGTGTAGAGCAGTCTCTATCCCACTCTATGTGTTTATTTGTGTGTGTGTATATAGGTGTAGAGCAGTCTATATCCCACTCTATGTGTTTATTTGTGTGTGTATATAGGTGTAGAGCAGTCTCTATTCCACTATATGTGTTTATTTGTGTGTGTGTGTGTGTGTGTATATAGGTGTAGAGCAGTCTCTATCCCACTCTATGTGTTTGTTTGTGTGTGTATAGGTGTAGAGCAGTCTCTATCCCACTATATGTGTTTATTTGTGTGTGTATAGGTGTTGAGCAGTCTCTATCCCACTCTATATGTTTATTTGTGTGTGTATAGGTGTAGAGCAGTCTCTATCCCACTCTATATGTTTATTTGTGTGTGTATAGGTGTAGAGCAGTCTCTATCCCACTCTATGTGTTTATTTGTGTGTGTATAGGTGTAGAGCAGTCTCTACCCCACTCTATGTGTTTGTTTGTGTGTGTATAGGTGTAGAGCAGTCTCTATCCCACTATATGTGTTTATTTGTGTGTATATAGGTGTAGAGCAGTCTCTATCCCACTCTATGTGTTTGTTTGTGTGTGTATAGGTGTAGAGCAGTCTCTATCCCACTCTATGTGTTTATTTGTGTGTATATAGGTGTAGAGCAGTCTCTATCCCACTCTATGTGTTTGTTTGTGTGTGTATAGGTGTAGAGCAGTCTCTATCCCACTCTATGTGTTTATTTGTGTGTATATAGGTGTAGAGCAGTCTCTATCCCACTCTATGTGTTTGTTTGTGTGTGTATAGGTGTAGAGCAGTCTCTATCCCACTATATGTGTTTATTTGTGTGTGTATAGGTGTTGAGCAGTCTCTATCCCACTCTATGTGTTTATTTGTGTGTGTATATAGGTGTAGAGCAGTCTCTATCCCACTCTATGTGTTTATTTGTGTGTGTGTGTGTATATAGGTGTAGAGCAGTCTCTATCCCACTACTCTGGGGAGGTGGATAACATCTATGAGAATCCTGAGGAAGTCCGACAGGTGATGGATTTGTTCATTCTCTATGTTTTGCGATTCTCTCTGGTTAATCTTTCTTTTTCCACACTTTTGTCTATTCTCTTTCCATTTCCTCTCAGCTTTAAGGCTGACCTATTTCCTTTCTCTGGACATTTTTGGGGCTTTCTCTTACTCTCCCTCTGTTGTTTCTTCTCCCTTGATATGCTTTCTATTCCCTCTATCTCTGCTCGTGTGGTTCTTAACTTGTTTTATCTCTTCTCCGTGTAGGCTTCTCCTCAGAGTTCAGTCTACATGGTGAGTTACTATGTTTTTCTCACAATTGCAGATGAAGATGGGTATGTGTCCTTATTTTATTATAATGTGTGTCCTCTCCCACTGTTCTTCCCTTCCAAACTCACAATTTCTTCCGTTCTTCCGTCTCTTCCCTCTCAGGATCTGAAGCCCAGAGGGAATGATGATGTCTATAAGGAATTGGATCGGAAAGAATGAAGGACCCTGTCTGTCTTTATATCTGTGTATGCCTGTATGTATATCTCTATGTTTATGTATCTATATATCTATATATCTACTCTATGTAGCTATCTCTCTCAGATTTTCCCATCATGCCCTTTCACAGGCTTTTTTACCTTCACCAATCATGTTGCTCTGAACACTCCTGGCTCACTCTGCTATCCACATTGTCAAACTATAGATGCAAATATATATATATATATTTCTGTTCATACAGATTTCACCATTTACTAACTACAACATTTTATACATAGTTCCCTATTTCAGTCATTGTTCATGACTTTATGACCATTTTCTTCTTTCAGATAGGAGTCAAGCAGCCTTCTGTTGAGCTCCACATCTGTATTTCCAACGATTTGAAGCAAGATTCATTCACACATTGGACATGTGGACATTTCAATGGCTGTATTGATAGAGCTAAAGTATTTATGATGGTTTTAATAATGTATCTCTGTGCAAATAAATAAATGAACGTCACAAAATAAACTGGTAAAAATGATCTTGATTGTCTCTTATTGTAACAAATACTATAGTGAAAACTGTTTTATTCTGCGCATACATGACTCAAATAAAAAAAACATCATAATACTCGATGCGCTTTTTCCGTGCGGAATGTATGTCCTCAGTCGGCTTCCATAGCGTAGATATTACGGAGGAGAAATGGCCGGGTGGATGTGGCTCCGCTGTGTGTTTGGGCCTCATCTGCAACGGATTCACCGGTCATCGGATCAGTCCCGACCGGATCAGTCCCGACCGGAGGGCAGAACCGGGAGGAGGGTAGGACCACTGGAGAGCATTTCCTTATGACCGACAGACAGCCAGGATATAAATGGGTCTCTATATCCAGGCTACTGCAGCTGCTGTCAGTCAGTCTGTGTTATTGAAATGCTCCTGTCAGTCTTCTAGTGATAATAATACGAAATGTAATGCATGGGTTTAATTGATAATTAACGAATTATTAACACATCTATTTAGTTCCCCATCACAACGGGTTTATCAAGTAGCGACCAAGCGAGCTGCTGTCTGTTTCAGATAAACATGCTAACATGCTAACATCTGTGCTAACTGACATCTGTGCTAACTGACATCTGTGCTAACTGACATCTGTGCTAACTGACATCTGTGCTAACTGACATCTGTGCTAACTGACATCTGTGCTAACTGACATCTGTGCTAACTGACATCTGTGCTAACTGACACTACTAGGTGGCTAGCTGACTGAATGGGAGCGATAAAGCCAGGTCGTCTTAGCATTTCTTTATTTTTCAACCCCAGGGATGGACTTATCAACCCAAGAGCCTGGAGAAACACACAGACAGCATCCTCGGATGGGTCAGTTGAGTATAAAGCTCTGCTGTACCAGAGAAGTGGATATGCTAATTGTTGATAAAGACAAGTTGTGCTAGTTCACTTTCTTACTAGTGTCAATGTGATCACAAGCAGTGGTCTGTAACACATTGGATCTATGTTGTTGTACGTGTGAAGCAACACACACACACACACAGATTGTTGCTCACTTGACCTTCTGTTAATACGTTGTGTGTGTTCTCCCTCTAGGCCTCAGCTCTGTGGTCTTTGTCCTACTACAGCTCACCCATCCTCCTCTGCTACCTATACAGAAAAGGTAGTGTGTCTGTGTCTGTGTCTGTGTGTCTGTGTCTGTGTGTCTGTGTGTGTGTGTGTGTGTGTGTGTGTGTGTGTGTGTGTGTGTGTGTGTGTGTGTGTGTGTGTGTGTGTGTGTGTGTGTGTGTGTGTGTGTGTGTGTGTGTGTGTGTGTGTGTGTGTGTGTGTGTGTGTGCGCGCGCGTATATTCAATACTGACATGATGATCACCTTTCATTCACAGTTGTATGTCCTGTGGGTAGAAGCTGTATAACAAAGTTCTGATGGGTCCAGAGTTGAGTCACTGGTACCACAGGCTGTGTATTAGTATAGTGGCCGCCTGGTTGTTGGGTCATTGACTTCTGTATGCGTTCCCTCAGATACCACATGTTGTGAAGGTCCATGGTGACAGGGAGGTTGATGATGGAGGTAGTCTGGCTGTTCGTAGCTCTAATGGTTGCTGTGTTTCAGGCTACATCTGCAGCAGTAAGCTGGTACCATTCAGTCAGTATGTGGGAACTGTACTGGTCTGTCTCATTGGTGTCGCCTGTCTCCGAGGTGAGAACATAACCCTTTAACATCTGAACTGTGTGTGTCTGCTTTGAAACTTAATTTTAGAGAAGATAATGTCTGGTGTTCAATCGACTACATGGACATGTTTTGTATGTGTAGCCTGCTGGTAACAACCACTGCACTCCTCTGGATTTTGAGTTTAGTACTGAGGTATATAGTGAAGGGTTACACGTTACACAAATACAGTACACTCCTCTCTCTCTCTGTCTCTATCTCTGCCTCCGGTCTGTCTGCCTGTGTCTCTCTCTCTCTCTCTCTCTCTATCTCTGTCTCTGTCTGTCTCTCAGGATGGGGTAGATGGAGGAACTCTGAGTATCAAAACTTCTTCTCAATTCTAGAGGAAACCAGGAAGACCCATACACCTAGCAACAAGGTAATGCTGCTATGGCAACTTCCTGTTATGGCTACCTCCTGTGTACAGTGCCGTGTCAGATGACCCAGTATTCCCTGGTCTCCATATGGCTTGTTAGGTCTAACCTGCCTCTATTTTCACGGGCCTGTTAGACTAATGGTTGCATTGCTTGATTCAAACAAGCCACATATGAAGGTTCTGATCCATGATATTCTTTCTGTAGAAAAAACTGGCATGCTATGATTTTGACTTCTCACATTGGCCGGCAGACTTCAGCTGGAAAGAAGTTAGCAATCTGTGAGTTTGCCTATTGTGTTGCCTTTTATATTGTTGTCATGAAATGTCTGAGTGAATAATATTTATATTTAAATTGGGGTGCCTTTAATTTTCTGTGTAAATCCCTGCGTCACAGGAAACTGCCTTCCAAGGCAGGAGTGTCTCTACTGAAGCCAGAGCCCCGACTAAGAGGGGCAGCAGACAGCTGGCTTAACTCCGTACGCACTCAATATACCATGTCACATCATCAGGTATAGATGACACACTATAATCTACCAGATTACACACTATAATCTACCACATCATCAGGTTTAGATTACACACTATAATCTACCAGATTACACACTATAATCTACCACATCATCAGGTATAGATGACACACTATAATCTACCAGATTACACACTATAATCTACCACATCATCAGGTATATATTACACACTATAATCTACCATGTCACATCATCAGGTATATATGACCACTAGTTATTAGATTATAGTGTGTAATGTCACTTACTGTAGCTGTTCTTTCACTCTCTATGCCTCTCCCTGTCTCTCTATGCCTCTCTATGTTTCTCTCTATGTAGTTTTCTGATTGTCCACTCATTTGGACGGCGGATGCTGTATCCTGGCTCTGTTTACCTCCTGCAGAAGGCTATGAGACCCATGTTACAGCAGGGACAGGCTAGGCTTATAGAGGAGGTGAGTCCCCATACAACCACCAGAGTATGATGAACTAGGACTGATTAACTGCTAGAGCACGCTTAACATCTGCTTAACAGCTGTTATACAGTACGCTTAACATCTGCTTAACAGCTGTTATACAGCGGGCGTGTGTCTTTTGTGATCCATTTCTGTCTGTCCATTTGCTGTCTCGTTGCAGTGTGAAGGACAGAGGAATAAGTTGGTGGCCTGTGATGGCAATGAGATCGACACCATGTTTGTGGATCGCAGAAGAGTCAGTGGAATGCAGGGACATACGCTGGTAAGGACTGGCACTAGGGTCTGTAAACCATCAGAACCACATTACTAATAATGGATCTGGTATGGACTGGCACTAGGGTCTGTAAACCATCAGAACCACATTACTAATAATGGATCTGGTATGGACTGGCACTAGGGTCTGTAAACCATCAGAACCACATTACTAATATTGGATCTGATATGAATCTGGACTACAGTCTGGTCTATAAACTTCTCTCTCACCACATATCTGTCTGCTCTCTGCTGTAGGTGATCTGCTGTGAGGGTAATGCTGGTTTCTATGAGGTTGGCTGTATGAACACTCCATTGGAAGGTAAAACTCATATGGGACACATTTATGCATCACAAATACATCCTTACTTGTAACGGCCAATGTGCAGTGCTGCAGTGTAACTGTGTGTGGTCTGTTTGTATTACAGTGATGTAGTGTAACTGTGTGTGGTCTGTTTGTATTACAGTGATGTAGTGTAACTGTGTGTGGTCTGTTTGTATGACAGTGATGTAGTGTAACTGTGTGTGGTCTGTTTGTATGACAGTGATGCAGTGTAACTGTGTGTGGTCTGTTTGTATTACAGTGATGTAGTGTAACTGTGTGTGGTCTGTTTGTATTACAGTGATGTAGTGTAACTGTGTGTGGTCTGTTTGTATGACAGTGATGCAGTGTAACTGTGTGTGGTCTGTTTGTATGACAGTGATGCAGTGTAACTGTGTGTGGTCTGTTTGTATGACAGTGATGCAGTGTAACTGTGTGTGGTCTGTTTGTATGACAGTGATGCAGTGTAACTGTGTGTGGTCTGTTTGTATGACAGTGATGCAGTGTAACTGTGTGTGGTCTGTTTGTATGACAGTGATGCAGTGTAACTGTGTGTGGTCTGTTTGTATGACAGTGATGCAGTGTAACTGTGTGTGGTCTGTTTGTATGACAGTGATGCAGTGTAACTGTGTGTGGTCTGTTTGTATGACAGTGATGCAGTGTAACTGTGTGTGGTCTGTTTGTATGACAGGTGGGTTCTCTGTGCTGGGCTGGAACCATCCTGGATTTGCAGGAAGCACAGTAAGCATTAGTGTCTCTCTCTCTCTCTTGGCTAAATGCTCCTGTGGCAATTTACACGTTTTCACCAAGAACGATCAGACCAGTTTGTCCATATGTTTAGTATCACTGCTAGAGGGTGAATGGGTGCTATGTGGAAGATCTGGTTTGGGAAGAAACAAAACAGTTCAGGGCCTTTGAAATGTTTAGTCAACAGCCTGTCTTTCAGCAGCCAGTTACTATCTTCCTTTGTGATTGTTGACTTGTACATGTGCTTTGTCTTTGTCTCTCAGGGCGTACCGTTCCCCCAGAATGAAGCCAACGCCATGGATGTGGTGATCCAGTTTGCTGTGCACCGACTGGGCTTCAATCTCAGGGACATTGTTGTCTATGCCTGGTCTATAGGGGGATTCACAGGTAGGTCTGTGTGTTGGTCTACACAGTGTGGTCCTGGTCTGTGTGTGGTCCTGGTATTTATGTGGGTCTACACAGTGTGGTCCTGGTCTGTATGTAGGTCTAGACAGTGTGGTCCTGGTCTGTGTGTGGGTCTACACAGTGTGGTCCTGGTCTGTGTGTGGTCCTGGTATTTATGTGGGTCTACACAGTGTGGTCCTGGTCTGTGTGTGGTCCTGGTCTTTATGTGGGTCTACACAGTGTGCTCCTGGTCTGTGTGTGGTCCTGGTCTTTATGTGTCCTGGTCTTTATGTGGGTCTACACAGTGTGGTCCTGGTCTGTGTGTGGGTCTACACAGTGTGGTCCTGGTCTGTGTGTGGTCCTGGTCTTTATGTGGTCCTGGTCTTTATGTGGGTCTACACAGTGTGGTCCTGGTCTGTGTGTGGTCCTGGTCTGTGTGTGGTCCTGGTCTGTGTGTGGTCCTGGTCTGTGTGTGGTCCTGGTCTTTGTGTGGTCCTGGTCTTTATGTGGTCCTGGTCTTTATGTGGTCCTGGTCTGTGTGTGGTCCTGGTCTGTGTGTGGTCCTGGTCTGTGTGTGGTCCTGGTCTGTGTGTGTGGTCCTGGTCTGTGTGTGGTCCTGGTCTGTGTGTGGTCCTGGTCTGTGTGTGGTCCTGGTCTGTGTGTGGTCCTGGTCTGTGTGTGGTCCTGGTCTTTATGTGGTCCTGGTCTTTATGTGGTCCTGGTCTTTGTGGGTCTACACTGGGCTGTGACCACCACTCATTAATCTCACTGTGTCCTCTTCTCTCCATCACAGCTAGTTGGGCGGTGATGTCCTACCCAGAGATTCAGGCTGTGGTGTTGGATGCGTCTTTTGACGACCTGCTGCCTCTGGCCCTAAAGGTCATGCCCGACAGTTGGAGTGAGTCTCACAAGGGTTAGGCAGGGGGTCGTAGGTCAAGGTGTGGAATAGATCATCGGTAGACGAAAATAGGAATGTTTATGTCTGCGAGTAATACTTTATTGTACTAAGGTACTAGTGATATTATTAGTCTGCAAACAACCTGTATTTGCAGGCTGTTTTTGGTGTTGTACGTGCCTGGTCGCTACCTGACAGTGAAACTGTTTTCTAGGGCCACTGGTGACACACACAGTCAGGCAGTATATGAACCTGAACAATGCAGACCAGCTCTGCAAGTGAGTGCCCCCCTCCCCCTACACACACAGACACACGTATTAAAAGCTGCTGTGAAGGTTTTGACCCTGACATCTGGGAGTTGGTTCTCCTAGGTACCAGGGACCAGTGCTTCTGATCAGGAGAACCAAAGATGAGATCATCACCACCACGTGAGTGACGGTGACTAAGGTGTCAGCTTCTGATAGTGAAGCCAACCAATGGCTAGAGGCTAACTGTGGTCTGTTTCAGGGGACCAGAAGACATTATGTCCAACAGAGGAAACGACCTCCTGCTCAGACTTCTTCAGTTCCGGTAGGTCGTCACAATCGCTGTCTACACATTTTACATTTCAGATCTTATGGTCTTTAAACCAGGTGTGTTAGCTGTCGTGTTTCCCTGGAAACGGCTATTTGTTTTATCTCATTGGAATTATGTGATATCCACAGGTACCCCAAGGTGATGACAGATGATGGGGTCAGGGCAGTCAGAGAGTGGCTGGGAGCCTCTAACCCACTAGAAGTGACGTCAGTGTACAGTCGATATGAGGTTGATGACGACTGGTGTACATCAGTACTGCAGTCATATCAGTCAGAGAAAGGCCAGCTGTTCCCCTGGAGTGTTGGTAAGAGAATAGATCGACCTCAGATCACACTTCACAATGAATACATGTAGGATTGCCTGTCTTCTCTGCATGGAGTGTGTGTGTGTGTGTGTGTGTGTGTGTGTGTGTTATTGGTGTTTTTTATTAGGGGTCAGAAATAAGCATTTTATCCTTTTTATTGTCAGGTGAGGACATGACACTGGATGGAAGAAGGCAGCTGGCTCTTTTCCTGGTAAGAAACTTGTCTTAATACTACATGTCTCGTCCTCCGTACTCCTCTATTAACACAACTTCTATATGTTCAAAACCTGATATTTTTCTCAGCCAAACTAATATCCAACCACAGTCTTACCTGTTCTCCTGTGTTTAAACGGAGCTTGTTGAGTGTTCATTAGGGAACACGCTGCAGAACACTAGAAGTTTCCATAGTAACTAACTAGTTCACCTGTTCTCTACATACACCTGGTGTAATGGATTTCTACCACGCTCTGTGCATATTAAAGTCATTTACTACAGAATGTGAGGGACAGGTAACTTAATCACTCACTAATGCGGCGCTTGTATTCTGTGGTGCCTGACTAATGTGTTTGAAATCACACAGGCGGGATTCTGTCAAAGTCACACTGGCCAAATAAAGCCAATCTAATTTATTTGAAATGTGCTTTTGTTTATTGATGATCTTTTTCTTCTTGTTATTGCTTGCTCCTTCTCTCCTCCTCAGGCAGGGAAGCACATGCGTAACTTCGATGCCACCCACTGCACTCCTCTCCCATTTTCTGAATTTGCTGCCCCTTGGAGTCTGTAGTGAACTGGATAAGCGACGGGTTTTGGGGGAGACTCAGGAGGTTGACACTTCAGAGGTTTAGCATGAACATTTTATTTCATCTGAATGTCTCATTTATGTATCTATGGGAGGTGTTCAAGGCTGATCGGATGAATTTGTTTTTGTTGTGTGAATACTGTCTGGCGCCACGGTAACAGCCTCGTGCACATACACTCCCGTCCCAAGCTCCGGTTTTGAGGACGACCCCCACCCTAAATACTTTCTCCCTTTCATTAAGTCAATGTTCACCTGAAGATTGTACAGAAGAAGCCTGCAGACCATTGCTTTTGACTTTGTTCTAAGGAAATATATACATCATAGATCAAACGGGTGCTCTAATTGAGTCTGTGTTCTCTTCATTCCTGTTTCTCAGGCTGTTTTGGAAAAAAAGTATCATGAACAATGTTCCTTAAATAAATTCAGCCAGGCCAGACACACTTCTGTTCTTTTCACTTTTCTCATATGGAAATGGTCTCCATAGATAAATCTGTATCCTGAAATAATGAATACTGTTGTAAATGTATTAAAGGCCCAGTGCTGTGCCATTACTATTTTCTTTATTTCCACACTGAATAACTTGTGAAAATTATATGTGAATGGTGTTTATGAAGGAAAATAACTGTTTGATGGCAAATTGAACAGGTCTGCAGAGGTTATTAATAGAATTCAAATGCCTTGCATCCTAACACTAGCGACCCCTACTGGTGGCTTGGAGTACTGACGAGTACATTCCTTTAGACACTGTAACCCGTTATGATTCATTTCCCACATTTAAATAATATAATTAGCCTGTCATTTTTGCAAGGTGAGTGTTTTGAGATCGATGAGTGTGTGGGCCTGAATGGATCTTTAAAGAGATTTGTCGTTACAGGACCATCAGAGAATCTTACAGGAAACATTTGTCTAAAATCTGGCACAAAACTCTGGCCAACCCACCTGACTCACGGACGAATGAAAACCAAGCAAAGGACTTCTGGGAATTCTAAATCACCATGACAGCAGTATTTGGTAATGACCTCTATCAAACCAGTCCTCTGAACAGAATCGTTGATGGTCTTTAGGATACTTTTGTCTGCAACCAGGACTGATCACTGATCAGATGGTCATTGCAAATGCCTGACATCTGTTAACCCCCTTTGTTTCCATTTGTGATTACGGTCATTGACTTGTGTAAAACACACAAGCTAACATGTTAGATGCTCTGGATTCTGCTGTTGACCTTCACTTGACCCCAAGAAGGCCAACGTCAGGTTACATCCTTGTGAAAAGGACATAGACCCCTAACTACCAGGCTAGAATGTGCAGAATACATGCTAGTGGCAGCAACAACAGAGAACAGACAACTGAACTTTTGTGTCTTTATTCACTTCCCTCCACACATCCTGTAAGTGACATACAACTTTGACATAAAAATAACAGGAAGGTGAGCTATCTTAAGAAATCTTCCATACTTGTACAAAGGGTTAGGGGGGTGATGGGGTTACATCATTCTCTTGAAGTTGTCTATGGCATCCTGTGTTTTCTCCAGCTCCGTCTGGCTCTGTCGCAGCTGTAGGAGAACACAGAGATGAGTTTTCAGAGGCGATTAGATCATAGTAAATTTCATCCAATTTGAATGACATTTATTATTTAGGTCTGAAATCATGTTTAAATCCTTTCAGTCAGTGCATATGGGTTCAGTGACCCATGACAGAGTTTCTCTATGTAATCTGTTTGGTTCTGTTGAGTTTAAACATCACATTAGAATACTTTTAGCACTCCATCCCATGTACCTTCTCAGCATCCAGCTCCTGTACTTTCACAGGAACCTTCTCCTTGTAGTCACTCTTCTCCATCTTCTCCCTCAGTTTCTCCATCTGTTTCTCCAGCTCTCCCTTCTTTATAGTCAGCTTGGACACCTCCTTCTCCAAGTCTATCAAACCCTGGAAACAGATTAACAAAGAACAAATATGAACACAAGTGGTATTGAAGAGAAGGAATAGAGAATAACATAGAAGCCCCTCCTACCTTCAGCATGAGGTTGACGGTGCACCTATCAGAAGCGATGGCCACAGCACAGCCTTCTGGGACGTTCCCGGTGGCCGTGACGGGCTGAACGGTCTGGGATAAGGACAGGGTCTGGATCTGTTGACTGTACTGCCTCACCAATGTCACAGTCTCACTGTCTATACACTGTAGATAGCCTGGGGAGAGTGAGATCAGTAGTTAATATGTATCACTATAGCCTGGTAGTTAATATGTATCACTATAGCCTGGTAGTTAATATGCATCACTATAGCCTGGTAGTTAATATGTATCACTATAGCCTGGTAGTTTAATATGTATCACTATGGCCTGGTAGTTAATATGCATCACTATGGCCTGGTAGTTAATATGCATCACTATAGCCTGGTAGTTAATATGTATCACTATAGCCTGGTAGTTAATATGTATCACTATAGCCTGGTAGTTAATATGTCACAGTACTTTTGGTCCGGTTACTCACAGTCTGCCCGGGTCTTGGTCAGGTTGTAGTCCGCCCTGAGTGACCGGATGGTCCGTACCACGGTCATCACAAAGTCCATCTGCCGGTCCACCTCCTCACTGTGCCAGCAGAACTGCAGAAACCACACAGAGGAGCACGGTCACGCCGCCACACCCCACCACCAGTCAGGCAGTAACACGATCTATACATTTAACAGACTCAGAGTAAGCCTCACCTCAGTGGTCTCTGGGTAGGACATAACATGGATACTAGCGTCGTTGTTATGGGACTGTCGCCGTGGCAACCTCTGGTAGAGCTCCTCGCCCACAAACGGCATTATGGGAGCGAGGAGACGCAGGCCGGTCTCCAGACAGGTGTACAGTGTCTGTCTGGAGACTGCAGCCTGGATCTGAGATGCACCGTCCTCCTCGGCCCTGGAGAACACCGGCTTTATACACTCCTGGAGGGGGAACGGGGAGAGACAGGGTTTTAGAACACCGGCTTTATACACTCCTGGAGGGGGAACGGGGAGAGACAGGGTTTTAGAACACCGGCTTTATACACTCCTGGAGGGGGAACGGGGAGAGACAGGGTTTTAGAACACCGGCTTTATACACTCCTGGAGGGGGAACGGGGAGAGACAGGGTTTTAGCGCACGCGCACACACACACACCTGGGCCCTTCTACAGCCCTGTGATCAGCTCCTAATGTACCCAATCATATGCAGTCCTCTCCCACTGGAGCTAAATTTGAGTTAAAAATGTGAGGATTTAGGATGGATTGAGTCTGTAGACATGGAAACACCCTGTAACTTATTTCAGCGTTTAGCACCCAGTGAGAAACAGACAGACAGTAGTTACCAGATAGACGTCACAAAGCTCGTAAAGCCAGAAGTTGTAGATGGTTGTGGTGATTCCTGGGAAATCGTAGGCCTGGAACCCAGCATTACACAACCCGACAGCAGCGGACAGCCGGGACAGAATCCACCGCTCACATACGCTCTCCTGTCCTGGTAGCTGGCAGCAACATGAAGAGGAGTTAACAGAGATGGAAACCCAAACATCTAATTGTTTCATTGTTTAGACGCATGTATTCACTCACTAAATTGAGCAAATTAACCGCCTGAATAGGAAGTTATTTCACCTGGGCTTTCTCTGACGGAACAAAGCCCTCTCCCAACGTCCTCATGGCGAACTTCACAGCATTCCACAGCTTGTTACAGAAGTGACGGTAACCAAGGATACGATTCACATCCAGGTTAATGTCCCTGCCTGAAAACAAGACACCGACACAGAGTGTGTGTGAGTAACTCCAGAGCAAAGAGACAGAGATAGTGTGTGTGTGTGTGTGTGTGAGTAACTCCTGAGCAGAAGACACAGAGATAGTGTGTGTGTGTAACTGCTGAGCAGAAGACACAGAGATAGTGTGTGTGTGAGTGTGTGTGAGTAACTCCTGAGCAAAAGACACAGAGATAGTGTGTGTGTGTGTGAGTAACTCCTGAGCAGAAGACACAGAGATAGTGTGTGTGTGTGTGTGTGTACAAAAGACACAGAGATAGTGTCTCCTGAAGAAGACTAGTGTGTGTGTGTGTGTGAGTAACTCCTGAGCAAAAGACACAGAGATAGTGTTGTGTGTGTGAGTAACTCCTGAGCAGAAGACACAGAGATAGTGTGTGTGTGTGTGAGTAACTACTGAGCAGAAGACACAGAGATAGTGTGTGTGTGAGTAACTCCTGAGCAGAAGACACAGAGATTGTGTGTGTGTGAGTAACTCCTGAGCAGAAGACACAGAGATTGTGTGTGTGTGAGTGACTCCTGAGCAGAAGACACAGAGATTGTGTGTGTGTGTGTGTGTGTGTGTGTGTGTGTGTGTGTGTGTGTGTGTGTGTGTGTGTGTGTGAGTAACTCCTGAGCAAAGAGACTGAGACTGTGTGTGTGTGACAAAACTAATATACAAAATTGTCTCCAAACTGTGTCCGAATGTTTTCCGTTAAGGGGTGAGTGTTGGCAGGTCAGCCGTGAGAACAGGACACTGAGCACCACTAGGTGGCAGTAGTGGATATGGTACCTTGGCTGGTGTAGGCACACAGGGCAAAGCGGAGGGCGTCTGTGCCACACTCAGGGATGCCATCTGGGTAGTCAGACTTCTGTCCCTGTTTGGCCCTCTCAACCTCCACAGGGTCCAGGTTACTGTCATTCAGTTGGTTATACAGGCCCTGAACACATTAACACAGGGTTCAGGTTACTATCATTCAGTTGGTCATACAGGTCCATGAACACATCAACACAGGGTCCAGGTTACTGTCATTCAGTTGGTTATACAGGCCCTGAACACATCAACACAGGGTCCAGGTTACTGTCATTCAGTTGGTTATACAGGCCCTGAACACATCAACACAGGGTTCAGGTTACTGTCATTCAGTTGGTTATACAGGCCCTGAACACATCAACACAGGGTCCAGGTTACTGTCATTCAGTTGGTTATACAGGCCCTGAACACATCAACACAGGGTCCAGGTTACTGTCATTCAGTTGGTTATACAGGCCCTGAAAACATCAACACAGGGTCCAGGTTACTGTCATTCAGTTGGTTATACAGGCCCTGAACACATTAACACAGGGTTCAGGTTACTGTCATTCAGTTGGTTATACAGAACCTGAACACATTAACACAGGGTTCAGGTTACTGTCATTCAGTTGGTTATACAGGTCCATGCCTGTCTGAACCAGAACAGGTGACCAGTCACCATATTAACCAGTCAAAACACCAGTAGGCTTGTGTCACCTCCAGAGAGATGCCTGTAATGACGTCCAGTGGGTCGATTACATTCCCCAGAGACTTGCTCATCTTTCTCCCGTGGGCGTCTCTCACCACAGCATGTAGATACACCTGTGCAGACAGACACGACAGCTCAGACTCCACCAGGAGAACATCCAGAATCTCTACGGACTGTGGTCAAGTAGAGATTGAGTTAAATGATACGATCTTTCAGGTGAAACAGCCGTACCTCTGTGAAGGGCAGCCTGCCTGTGAGTTTAAGTCCCATCATCACCATGCGAGCAACCCAGAAGAACAGGATGTCATGACCAGTCTCCAGTAGTGTCCCCGGGTAGAACACACTCAGGTCCTGTGTCTGGACACACACACACACGTATTTTACACACCGTACCCACATCAAGGGTCTGGGACCTACAGAACATCAAGTGGACACAACTCCTCACCTCGTTGGGCCAGCCGAAGATAGAGAATGGAAATATGCCGGAGGAAAACCACGTATCCAGAACGTCCTCATCTGAAACCCAGGAGGCAGAAGCATGTAGCGGTTTGAAACAACACATGAGCCTGGAGATGCCATGACCACACCATCTTACCCTGCCTGAGAGAGATCTTGTCAGTGGAGACGTTAAAGCGTTTGGAGGCTTTCTCTAGGGCCTCGTCACGAGTCCTTCCACTCACCCAGTAGTGACCATCCATGTCCTAGGAGATAAACACAGGATAAAACATGACTCTAGATGTTCTTCACGTTCCTCCACCCGTGATCTACAGCTAATTTCATTATAATATTGTTGCTTGTTGTAGAGTAGCAGTACACTTTGTTGAATGCACAAGCCGAGAAAGAGTAAAAATAAACGTTCATTCAGATGTTTGTTGGTGTATAAATGTGGGAGGATTTATCCAGCAATTTGGATTTGGACATTAGTTCATAATGACCGGGTCTCATAATGCTGTAATGCGATCTAGTTACAGGCTCTATATGTGTTTGAAGTGCACTCCCAGGTTACTTTCGTATTTGGCACACATCTATTCGTAAGGACAGAGGAGGAGCGATACATAAAAACAGAATAGAGATTTAGATGTGACATACTTCTCCTGGTTTGACTGAAGGGTCGTTAACATTGACAAAGTAGGCTGGAATCCTGTGACCCCACCACAGCTGACGGGAGATACACCAGTCCCTGGAGAGTAAAGCAGAGAGAGAGACACAGAGAGAGGAAGACAGAGAGAGAGGAAGACACAGAGGGGGAGACAGAGAGAGGGAGAGAAAGACAGAGAAAGGAATGAGTTTAATAGGCACGACCTTATGATGGAGGGAGGGGTTATGTGATGACAGGACAGCAGGTCCTCACATGACAGCAATACAGCAGCAGTGGACAGATGGAGGGGCGAGATGGAACAGGAAACAGAGGTAAAGGAGGACAGAGGTACCTGATGTTATCCATCCAGTTGAACCAGGTCTTGAGGTGATGGTCGGGGATGATTTTAAGTTGCCCCTCCCGGACAGCATCCACAGCCTGCTTGCCCATGTCAGCACAGTCCACATACCACTGAGGCTTTAGCAGAGGCTCCACGATGTCCTTAGAACGACTGACACAACAGACACATCACTGTTCCCGTCCAACACAGACCGGAATATTGGCTCGAATGGATGCTCTCGTCATGACGACCGATCTTCTCACCTGCAGACGGGGACCACCATGGGGTTGTCTTTGATCTCCTTGAACTGCCCCAGGTCCTTCAGAGCTTGCAGAACAGCCTTCCTTGCCTCGAAACGCTTCATACCCTGAGGGACAGAGAGGAACATGTGACCAAAACGAAGCTGACGAGGACCATGATGACAACGGTCGAGTGAAGAAATGCGAGCTGTACCAGGAACGGAGGAGGAACGTTTATGAGATTGCCGTTGTCATCCATGATGTTGATAAAGGCCAGGTCGTGTCTGTTCCCAACCTCATAATCATTCTGGTCGTGGGCTGGCGTGATCTTCACAGCCCCTGGAGAGGAGAGGGTTGGAAGGGCAGAGAGACAAGAGGGGGGGGGTGTGGAGACAAGAGGGGTGAAGGTGGAAGCAGGAAGAGAGACAAAGAGAACGGTTCCAATATTAGAACCAACCCATCCATATTAGCGGGGGCTTAGCACTTAGAACAGAGCCCTATTCCACAGGTTTCCAGAGAGGACACACACACAACATAGATAGTACCTGTTCCAAAGTTCACGTCCACAAAGTCGTCAAACACCACAGGCATCTTCCGGTCACAGAACGGATGGACCACCATCTTCCCCTTCAGATGCTGAGAGAGAGACATCCTTAGTGAGATCTAACGTCGTCCAACACATTGCTTAAACGCTTTGCTGTTCAGTCGTATAGAAGTCTGTAGGAACCTGGTATCTGGGGTCTGTAGGATGGACAGCCACTGCAGAGTCTCCCAACATGGTCTCCACACGAGTTGTGGCCACAATCACCTCCTCGTCTGACATTCAGAAAACAGAAGAACAAATAGATCTAGAACCGACAGTCCAGATGAAACCCAATAATATCTCCCCACAGAAAAACGAGCCAGTCTGACGTCCATCTGATCACCTGATCCCTCTATCTTGTAAGAGAAGGAGACCAGAACTCCAAACTCCACCTTGTCCTTGTATCCAGGCACCGGCAACAGGGTGCGGCCAGTCAACTCCTTCTTATCCACCTGGACGAGTCCATAGACGTTCATTAGTGGGTGATGTTCATCACAGCAGGAAACACAACGACGCGTTCAAACACCTAAACATCTCCTACCTCTATATCAGAGATGGCAGAGTTCAGGGTACAGGACCAGTTCACCAGTCTCTTGCTCCTGTAGATCACACCATCTTCATGGAGGCGAATGAACGCCTCCTGGACCGCATAGGAGAGTTTCTGGGGAGGAGTGACATCAGGTTCAGCCAGGAACACCCCGAGGTAATAATAACTCTGATTAATGAGTTGTGTATGGATCTGACAGGTGACATAAGGATGTGGTACTGGTGACATAAGGGTGTGGTACAGGTGACATAAGGATCTGACAGGTGACATAAGGGTGTGGTACTGGTGACATAAGGGTGTGGTACTGGTGACATAAGGGTGTGGTACTGGTGACATAAGGATGTGGTACAGGTGACATAAGGATGTGGTACTGGTGACATAAGGGTGTGGTACAGGTGACATAAGGATCTGACAGGTGACATAAGGATGTGGTACAGGTGACATAAGGATGTGGTACAGGTGACATAAGGATGTGGTACAGGTGACATAAGGATGTGGTACAGGTGACATAAGGATCTGACAGGTGACATAAGGATGTGGTACTGGTGACATAAGGGTGTGGTACAGGTGACATAAGGATGTGGTACTGGTGACATAAGGGTGTGGTACTGGTGACATAAGGGTGTGGTACAGGTGAAATAAGGGTGTGGTACTGGTGACATAAGGGTGTGGTACAGGTGACATAAGGGTGTGGTACAGGTGACATAAGGATGTGGTACTGGTGACATAAGGGTGTGGTACAGGTGACATAAGGGTGTGGTACAGGTGACATAAGGATGTGGTACAGGTGACATAAGGATGTGGTACAGGTGACATAAGGATGTGGTACAGGTGACATAAGGATGTGGTACAGGTGACATAAGGATGTGGTACAGGTGACATAAGGATGTGGTACAGGTGACATAAGGATGTGGTACAGGTGACATAAGGATGTGGTACAGGTGACATAAGGGTGTGGTACAGGTGACATAAGGATGTGGTACAGGTGACATAAGGATCTGGTACAGGTGACATAAGGGTGTGGTACAGGTGACATAAGGGTGTGGTACAGGTGACATAAGGGTGTGGTACTGGTGACATAAGGGTGTGGTACAGGTGACATAAGGGTGTGGTACAGGTGACATAAGGATGTGGTACAGGTGACATAAGGATGTGGTACAGGTGACATAAGGATCTGGTACAGGTGACATAAGGATCTGGTACAGGTGACATAAGGATCTGACAGGTGACATAAGGGTGTGCGTGTGGTACTGACTGGGTCCATGGTGAAGCACTCTCTGTCCCAGTCCAGAGAGGAGCCCAGCTTCTTCAGTTGGTGGTAGATACGATCTCCTTTCCTACAGCACAGGAGCAAACTCGGGTCAGTCTGAACATCTAATCACACCACCCATCTGGCTCTGACCTCTGACCACATAATTCACAATAAAGCAGCACAACATCTGTAGAAGTGCAAGGATGCAGTAAAACACAAGAGTTTGTGGTTTTCATAATCTGGAAAGTGAGGTCGTCATTAAGCTGCTGCACTACAGTATCAAGGCCACCCAGGAAATGTGTCCAGCTCAAACTAGGGCTGGATCAATACAACTACAAATAGATATTAATTGGACACTTTCCCAGACGCATAGCGGCTGGTCTGCTTTTAACCAGAAGGTCAGCCAGAATATAACCAGCTTTGGTACCAGTCCAACCCTAACAGAAACACAACCAGAATATAACCAGCTTTGATACCAGTCCAACCCTAACAGAAACACAACCAGAATATAACCAGCTTTGGTACCAGTCCAACCCTAACAGAAACACAACCAGAATATAACCAGCTTTGATACCAGTCCATCCCTAACAGAAACACAACCAGAATATAACCAGCTTTGATACCAGTCCATCCCTAACAGAAACACAACCAGAATATAACCAGCTTTGGTACCAGTCCATCCCTAACAGAAACACAACCAGAATATAACCAGCTTTGGTACCAGTCCATCCCTAACAGAAACACAACCAGAATATAACCAGCTTTGATACCAGTCCATCCCTAACAGAAACACAACCAGAATATAACCAGCTTTGGTACCAGTCCATCCCTAACAGAAACACAACCAGAATATAACCAGCTTTGGTACCAGTCCAACCCTAACAGAAACACAACCAGAATATAACCAGCTTTGGTACCAGTCCATCCCTAACAGAAACACAACCAGAATATAACCAGCTTTGATACCAGTCCATCCCTAACAGAAACACAACCAGAATATAACCAGCTTTGGTACCAGTCCATCCCTAACAGAAACACAACCAGAATATAACCAGCTTTGGTACCAGTCCATCCCTAACAGAAACACAACCAGAATATAACCAGCTTTGATACCAGTCCATCCCTAACAGAAACACAACCAGAATATAACCAGCTTTGGTACCAGTCCATCCCTAACAGAAACACAACCAGAATATAACCAGCTTTGGTACCAGTCCATCCCTAACAGAAACACAACCAGAATATAACCAGCTTTGGTACCAGTCCATCCCTAACAGAAACACAACCAGAATATAACCAGCTTTGGTACCAGTCCAACCCTAACAGAAACACAACCAGAATATAACCAGCTTTGATACCAGTCCATCCCTAACAGAAACACAACCAGAATATAACCAGCTTTGATACCAGTCCATCCCTAACAGAAACACAACCAGAATATAACCAGCTTTGATACCAGTCCATCCCTAACAGAAACACAACCAGAATATAACCAGCTTTGGTACCAGTCCATCCCTAACAGAAACACAACCAGAATATAACCAGCTTTGATACCAGTCCATCCCTAACAGAAACACAACCAGAATATAACCAGCTTTGGTACCAGTCCATCCCTAACAGAAACACAACCAGAATATAACCAGCTTTGGTACCAGTCCAACCCTAACAGAAACACAACCAGAATATAACCAGCTTTGGTACCAGTCCATCCCTAACAGAAACACAACCAGAATATAACCAGCTTTGATACCAGTCCATCCCTAACAGAAACACAACCAGAATATAACCAGCTTTGGTACCAGTCCATCCCTAACAGAAACACAACCAGAATATAACCAGCTTTGATACCAGTCCATCCCTAACAGAAACACAACCAGAATATAACCAGCTTTGGTACCAGTCCATCCCTAACAGAAACACAACCAGAATATAACCAGCTTTGATACCAGTCCATCCCTAACAGAAACACAACCATCCTGACCTGGCAGCTACTATGTGAACAATGTCCTTCTCTTCCACTCACTCGTTCTTCCACTTCCAGACCTCCTGGATGAACTGTTCCCGGCCCAAATCATGACGACTCATTCCCCTCTCCCTCATCAGCTTCTTCTCCACCACCACCTGGGTGGCAATGCCCGCGTGGTCACAGCCCGGGTTCCACAGGGTGGTCTCGCCACGCATGCGATGCCTACAGGGAGAACAGGAAACGCATCAGCACACAGGAAACGCATCACCACACTGCATGTCAGGTACAACAGAAACAGTGAATCAGATGGCAGGACGGGTCTAATAAATATATCTATACCATCTAGAGGGCACGACGGGTCTAATAAATATATCTATACCATCTAGTCAGACAGTCCTGTATGGCGTTGGTTAGGGCGTGGCCTAAGTGAAGGGATCCGGTCACATTGGGCGGAGGGATACACATCATGAAGACTCCACGAGGGTTCGGCTCACTGATATTCTTCCGCTAAAGAAAATAGGATTATTATTATAGGATCTTTATTTCAGAGCCACTGGTTGGTTGAATATCTTATTGGTAGATCATGTTAGTTAATAGATTAAACACAGAGCTGAACAGTGTGGACGTCTCACCCCGTACTCAGGCTTGAAATATCCCTGCTTTTCCCACCAGGAGTACCAGGCAGCCTCCACATACTGGGGACTGTAGGAATCTGGCAGAGGCCCCAGGACATCTGACATGGAGAGAGGAGTTTAAAACACACACCTGTCACACACACACACACACACCTGACACACACACACACACACACACACACACACCTGTCACACACACACACCTGTCACACACACACACCTGTCACACACACACAGGACTGTAGGAATCTGGCAGAGGCCCCAGGACATCTGACATGGAAAGAGGAGTTTAAAACACACACCTGTTACACACACACACACCTGTCACACACACACACCTGTCACACACACACACACCTGTCACACACACACACACCTGTCACACACACACACCTGTCACACACACACACACACACACACCTGTCTCACACACACACACACACACACACACACACACAGTATAAGAGCCACATGGTGGTGAAGAGAAGACAGACACCTTTCTTCTCTCCAGGAGGGGTGGGCACATCATAGGAGATCGTTCCAATCTCCTTCTTCTCTGGTTTGGCCTTTTTCTAGAATAGAGTCCCCAATGACACCCATCAGAACCAACACTGAATGTCACTTTACAGGCTGATAAACATTTAAAGGAAGTGCTGGTAAAATTAACTCCTGATCCAGACAGTGCGGGCCTGTTTAACAGCAGAAATAAGAAATGAAACCATCTATACTTCTGTTATACCTCTGTTGGGGGCGCCAGTTTCTTCTCTTGCTTTTTCTTCTCCTCCATCTCCTTCTTCTTTTGGAATTTCTCCAGCTTCTCTCGGTTCTTAGCCTCCTTCTTCAGTTGGGCTTCTGTCTTTGGTTTCCCTATAGAGAGAGAGCACATGTACCAGATAACAGAAAACAGCCACTGAAACTTCTCCTCGCTTGACAAGTGCACAGAATAATAACGTTCTTCTAAAACCAGTGAGAAATCTCATGCAACTGCTGACATAAAACAACCAAATCACAAATTAAATTGCAGAAAACATCTAAACTGAAGCAGCCTTCACCCCGACACTGATTTAAATTTGCAACTAATAAGGAATAGGTTTGACTGGTCCAGTGGGTCAAATACCAGAGGCAGATTCTGCAGATGGAGGTGCAGCATCCGCAGCTGGTTTGGCTTTAGCAGCAGGAACCGGAGCAGTGCTGTTCATGGGAGGGACTGGAACCATCTTCTCACACAGAGAGATTTGTCCCAGAACCTTGATGAATTGGGGCTGGTTGACACAGGTCAGAAACCACCTGGTCACGTTGGTCAGGACTTTCCTGTCAGACGCCTCTAAGGCCTAGAATTACATAGAATAAGGACCAACGTCAGAGCTTCAACCTAGAGAGTTTACAAGACAGGTCCGGTTTACAGGACAGGACTCAGTGGAGGATAAAACATTAACAGAACATCAACACTATTCAGCCAGACTACCCAAAGCTAGAGCTAACCTTGCAAACAATATATACACAACATCCCCCAGTATTTCCAACACTGGGAATAAAAACACACAACTATGTGCCCCACTGCATTACAGCAGACCTGCAAAAAAAATGAGAATATAGATCAAGCCTGTAGATGTCATGAAAGAGCTTCCTCATGTACACATTTTAGCAAACCAGGAGTAGAGACACCATTCTATTCTGTGTCGCACTCACTTGACTGTTGGAGCTCCAAAACCAAAGTCTAATAGTTTATTAAACCAGTGACAGAGATTCAAATGACCTCGCTACAGACACAGCTGTCAAAACAGTTACACAACACGTGGACATCTGTGATGTTGATGCAAACCAGAAGTGGCAAAGCATTTTGAAATGTTCAGATATTGAATTTCCTTTAGTTCTTTTTGTAAATAATTAATTAAATGGTTTAAATGCAGAATATACAAACAAAACTAAACCCTGCTGAAGGAAAACTAAACAGTGTAAAACAGCATGATGTACAATGGGTTTGGTGAACAGACAGGTTTGGTGAACCGGCGGGTTTGGTGAACTCTCAACCAGGAAGATGGTTAAACAGATACTAGATCAAATCACACGTCACTCTAGACTTGACTCACATATTTGAAGGGCAGGAGTGCAGCGGTTGCCACAGCGATGTCAGCCAGAGTGAGGCTCTCTCCCACCAGGAATGTTTTAGGTTCTAGGTTCTTATCTAGAACTTTAAGAATGCGAATCATCTCAGCACGAGAACTCTGCTGAAGCTGCAAGAATACAAAAAAAAGACATATTAGCATTCAACCATAGAAAACCGGAATGCGTTTCACCCAGACTAATAGACAAAACAAAAATCTCCCTCACATCCTAGTACTTGTTCAGCCAGTTTTGTTAGTTCGGAACTGAACAAACGTTAAAGATTGTAGTCTTTACGATGACAAAGAAAACTATTATTTTTCAAACTGAACAACGATGAGGGTGTGTTTGTTAGGGATGTAACGATATCAACATCTCACGGTACGATACAATTTCGATATTGACCTCACGGTACGATATTTATTTCGATATTGTGGAAAAGCTCACGGTATTGTTAAATAGCTCACGCTAGTGTTTGTGATGATAATAGCGAAAAAATACTGACATTTATTCTGCTTTTGCCAGTCAACAGGCAATTTATTGTTGTATTTATGGATCATGACAACATAAAACGCTGATCACATACTGCTTTTAAAGTGCAAGTTGTAGTCAGGAACATCAATATTCTGTATAGTAATATTTGGTTGCATAACTTATTCTTCTCTGCAATGTTCAAGTTAAGAAAAGTAAAAACTTTTCGGGTTGATGGGTCATCAGATGACTTCGCATGTTGCTTGTGTTTCCCGTGTTGTATTGCAGTTTACTGTGGCAGTGCTTGCACATAGTCCATTGTCTGTCCACCACCTTCTCTCCTTTTACGTTTTTTGACACGGCGAAACCAACATGTTTCCAGACATCATATTTAAAAGCTGCAGGGGCACAATCTCAAGTCCGGGGTTGTGGTTTTCATCCTTACAAATATTGCTGTCGGCCATGCTGGCTTGCTGTGAGCTTGTGTGGACAGCGTGCAGCGTGCAATCCTATTGGCTTAACAACGGTTGTTGTGACGACGCAGCGCAAAGGATCATGGTCTATGTAGTTAACAATGATTTGTTCCGCGGGACTGTGTTTATTCCTCTTGCTTTTTGACGGACACCTGTCCTTTTAATATTGTAACCCAACCATGACGATATCGAGACACGTTTACCACCGCGATAGCGCGATATCGTCAATATCGTTACATCCCTAGTGTTTGTGTGAGATGCTGACAGTGGCGAGATCGTCTGCTTCCCTACCTTCTTGTCTAGTCCCATCACCCCCAGCAGCGGGAAAACCACAGCACAGGCCACCGGCGTTAACTCGTTGTCCGCAAAGCTGAGCCACTGCCACACCTGGCTTTGCTGCTTAGCATCTGCCCCTGTCCTCCTGCCCTGAGAAGCCAGGTACCATCCAACCGCACTGGCCCCAGAGAGGACCTCATCGGCCCCAGCACCTAGCACCAGGCTGGGGCGAGAGTGAATGGCTAGAGAGGCTGGAGGCTCATCTGTAAGAGTGCGGGTCTGACTGGGGCAGAACTCAGCTGCAATTAGAGCCAGAAGGCTCCTGAAGTCATCAGGGTGGGGGGAGACATAGAGAGAAGACATCCCTGAAAAAAACAGGGGGATGTCAAACGATGTGGCAGGCAAAATACAACACATACCATCAATACATATTATAGTTGTGCATTTGCATGCAAACTAGGGTAGTGTATGGTATCCGTTAGTGAACTAAATCTAACCTTTACTAAGAGATAACAGTCCTTATGCATGTTTACCTACACTTATTTTACTAAAACATTAAATATCTTGCTAGTAACAAACTAGCAAAGAAAACAAGGAAATAAGCATCCAAAAGGTCTGCAGATCATATCCAATTCAAGCATTATTATTATCATATCCAATTCAAGCATTATTGGATATTGCAAACTCCCATATTAGATACCTGTCAATATGGAACAGCATGCTAGCCGGCTAGCCGAGATGCTAACCTAACCATTCAACATGTCTCAACTTCAGTAGACTGTAGTATATTATCAAAGTTATAACCAATAAACACCAACTTGCATTTATTAAACCTTTACCATTTATTATGCACAAAGGATTGGTAGAATCAGATATTGATAACATATACCCGTTACAGAAGTCACCCATACCTTTGAATGAGGAAACAAGGAGCCGTCACACCAGCGGTAAACGCAGAGTAATAATCTGGTGTAGTGGAGTCGCGGTGTGGCGAGAACAGAGTGATGCAATGTGGCGCACATGACGCTCGAAGGACCCGTCGCTCCGGTTCATTTCCGCCACACTAAGGCGCCCTGTAAGAATGCCTTTTTTAATTTTAAATTTTCATTTGCCAAAATTCTTCCTGGCAAATTACTAGCACGAGTAAAGGGCAAAATAAAAAGAGACACCTTCAGTGCTAAATATATTGTTAGACAAATCAGTGAATGCACTCACAACCAATTTTGAAAATATACATAAAAATAAATTCCACCAGTCTCAATCAATGAATGTGATCAATTATCCTTTTTTATTCAAGCAAGCATGTAACATAAAACAAAATAACATTGGTTGGTGCTAACAGCAATTAGCATGTGAACTCATACAGTTTCCCCTCTTACCAAACCCCATATTAACCAAATGGCCACACACCCATAATTGATCCCGCTAATTTCTGACTCCCCTCACATTGTAATCGTAGCTGCAGTCTTCTAGGCTCTTGTTTCTACTTTAAGGAGCGACAAATCCGAAAAGGTGTTTGTCTATCGATATGGTCGTTAAAGAAAGGTTAGCCAGAAGCATTGGCATTGCAACATAACTTACGTCTTGCCATTTATCCCTGGACACCCTAACTAGCCTCAGTTCTGGTTCTGCCCAAAGGCCTCCATCACATTGCTTGCAAGTGTATCAAAGCTTCCCACCACCAGCCATTCAAACATCCTGAACACATTCCCTACCCCCTTCCCACACTTCCATGCCAGTTTTCCCAGTCCCCCACCGGTCTCGGTCAGCTGTTCCCCGATTTCAGACACCACTGCACCCACATACCCCCCACCTTGCTCCAATGCCTGGTCTCCAACCACCCTGGATGCCCACCAGGCACTGTCCACCAGCCCCTGGCATATGCCCACACCGTCCCAGGCCAGGGTGCCCACCCCGGTGAGCCCGTCCTGGCAACTGGTCAGCAGAGTGCCCACCAGAGGGGCTGTGATGGAGTAAAGGACGGAGAAGCACATCTCCCCAACATCAACTATCAGAGTTACAACTGAGCCAATCCCTGACAGCAGGTCAGACACCATGTTGTAGAACACGCTGAGAGTGTCACCAGGCAGAGCACACAGCACCCCTAGGTCCTCCTGAAGGACAAAGGTCACCTAGGAGACGAGAGAAGAATGGATGAAGGAGAGGAAATATGATCTGTTACAATATACTGTTGCAACAAAAACATCTAATTATATATATTATTAATTTCATATCCCTGCGATATCCACTCTACCCTCTCATCACCCTCACCCTTTAGACTGTTCCGTTATATCATAAGCCCACAGACACATTCTGTGTTAAATAACAATGATAGTACTTTATTCCATGTCTATTCACCTGTCCAGGGATCCTGCTGAGGGTGGAGACCACATGACATAGTGGAGTGACGAGCAGGGAGACAGAGGACGAGAGGATATACAGCAGAGTGCTGTTCGTTGACTCCATGTCTGACTCGGAGGCCAGACTGTCATTGTCCACTGACCGAGTTATGAGTGGTTCTGTGACTCCCTCTACAGCCTCCTCTTCTTCCACTTTACCTTCCTCCATGGTCTCTGTCCTCCCGGCTGCTATTCCAACCATCACCTCACGGAGCAGTGTCACCATGTCTCCTTCCTGGTCCCCCTCTGTTGCCATGCAACCTTCTGAAAACAGACCTGTCACTCCAATAACGTCCTCCAGCTCAGTAACCGTCACCACTCTCTCCTCTCCACCTCCACTTTCCCTAACTACACCCAAGCTGAACCCACCCTCTGGACCAGCACAGCACACCGCAGACCACAGCACCCCCACCTCACAACCCTGAACCCCAGCCTGATCCACCCCGGGGCCCAGTCCTGTGGCTCCTGTCAGGATGTAGAGCTGCCCTCCTGTGGAGCCACACTGGGGCAGAATGCTGCTCTGGATCAACTCTGTGACCACAGCATCCCATTGGTGGAATGGAGAGTGTGGGTGGAGCTCCTCCGTGGTTCCTCTGAAGAGGGCTGGAGTCATCACCTTGGGGAGACTCAGCTTCTCGTTTTCCTCTTCCTCCGCTTTACCGGTATCTTCATCTTCCTCATCTGTCTGTGTGTGAGAGAGAAGGTTATTTTGACTGTTAAGTAGATCAGTAGCTTCTGGAACTTTGAAATGGTAAGCTTATTTATTTTGGCTCTATACTTAAATGTATTTATAATGAAACATCTAATATTATGTTTTATATGAAATATAGACTCTCAGTACATATTGCAGTACATACTTATTGATTTCACAATATAAATATGGCAACACATGTAAACAATCTCTCTATTTAGGGGCCCTAAACATTACAACAATGTGGAAATCAAAGCTCTTTGGTTCAGCATTTGGTCACACATCCTTTGCATGCAATAGCTGCTTGAAGTCTTTGGCCCACTGACCCAACCAGACTCTGGGTGATGTTCTGATACTGACCCAACCAGACTCTGGGTGATGTTCTGATACTGACCCAACCAGACTCTGGGTGATGTTCTGATACTGACCCAACCAGACTCTGAGTGATGTTCTGATACTGACCCAACCAGACTCTGGGTGATGTTCTGATACTGACCCAACCAGACTCTGGGTGATGTTCTGATACTGACCCAACCAGACTCTGGGTGATGTTCTGATACTGACCCAACCAGACTCTGGGTGATGTTCTGATACTGACCCAACCAGACTCTGGGTGATGTTCTGATACTGACCCAACCAGACTCTGGGTGATGTTCTGATACTTACCCAACCAGACTCTGGGTGATGTTCTGATACTGACCCAACCAGACTCTGGGTGATGTTCTGATACTGACCCAACCAGACTCTGGGTGATGTTCTGATACTGACCCAACCAGACTCTGGGTGATGTTCTGATACTGACCCAACCAGACTCTGGGTGATGTTCTGCCACTGACCCAACCAGACTCTGGGTGATGTTCTGATACTGACCCAACCAGACTCTGGGTGATGTTCTGATACTGACCCAACCAGACTCTGGGTGATGTTCTGATACTGACCCAACCAGACTCTGGGTGATGTTCTGATACTGACCCAACCAGACTCTGGGTGATGTTCTGATACTGACCCAACCAGACTCTGGGTGATGTTCTGCCACTGACCCAACCAGACTCTGGGTGATGTTCTGATACTGACCCAACCAGACTCTGAGTGATGTTCTGCTACTGACCCAACCAGACTCTGAGTGATGTTCTGATACTGACCCAACCAGACTCTGAGTGATGTTCTGATACTGACCCAACCAGACTCTGGGTGATGTTCTGATACTGACCCAACCAGACTCTGGGTGATGTTCTGATACTGACCCAACCAGACTCTGGGTGATGTTCTGATACTGACCCAACCAGACTCTGAGTGATGTTCTGATACTGACCCAACCAGACTCTGAGTGATGTTCTGATACTGACCCAACCACACTCTGGGTGATGTTCTGATACTGACCCAACCAGACTCTGGGTGATGTTCTGCTACTGACCCAACCAGACTCTGAGTGATGTTCTGATACTGACCCAGCCAGACTCTGAGTGATGTTCTGATACTGACCCAACCAGACTCTGAGTGATGTTCTGCTACTGACCCAACCAGACTCTGGGTGATGTTCTGCTACTGACCCAACCAGACTCTGGGTGATGTTCTGCTACTGACCCAACCAGACTCTGGGTGATGTTCTGCCAGCCCGTCAGGCCACAGCTTCAGTAAAGGCACATTGCATTGGTTAGGATTGAAGTTATGTTTGGGGTCCTTGTCTATTTGCACTCTAAAGCCCCATCCAATGAGTATGAAGGCATGCCCTTATCCTCTTACAGGCAATATGTCTTTGCCCTGGTTTTCCTATTTTGCGGCAATCTAGTGGCTTGCAACTTGTCGTGTAGCCTCTGTAGTTCTGCTGATAAAGTCTTATCCAGACAGTAGTGCCTGGCACATGAATGCCTATTTCCCGTCAGGCACTTGCTGTTTTCACTTTGGTGAGCATGAGGTGGTGTTATTTTATACCCACCAGAGCCTACTGAATCTTTCTTTGTTTTCATTTTCAAAATAAAAGTTGATTTTTGCCAAAGCCTATGTTGTGTTTAATGTCTGAAAAGTTGGTTAAATGCCAATATAGCCCAGTTAAGGGCCTCAACAGAGTGCCTTGACACAACTCTTTATCTATGAGCCATGAGATGCCTAATTTCTATTATGAACTAGCTTTTCTAACCAATCAGCATTCAAGGTTTAATCCACCTGGTTTATGATGCTGGTTTAAGCACGTCTGCCATAACAGATATTTCGTGGTGTACTGTAGTAAGTAGTGTTTTTTCATTCCCTGCGTTACAATGATTCCACTGTTCTCACATCAGTAGCAGTGCAGCAATACAACCATCCTCTCTCCTTACCTCCTCCTTCCTTGTCTCCCCCGACACTTGGCTGACATGGAAGCCTGAGTAAACAGCTGCGTCACATGTCGTGTGGTAGAGCGTGGCAAACTGTCCCCCTGGTAGCCGGTGACAAAGGGGGGTCAGTGGCGTGCTGTCGCCCCCGGAGAGGCCAGGAGGGGGGGTCTGTCTGTAGAAGCTCTGTTGGCAGATGGAGAAGCCTGGGTCCAGTTCTGTCAGTGGCGTGACTGGTAGTGACAGCTCCAGAGTCAGTCCCAGCAGGATCCAGCCTGCAGTATTCACACTGACACCTGCAGGACACCACAGCAGCAGCATGTTGAGTTGAGCAGACCAGCTAGGAGCTGATAAATAATCCAGAGGTTTCTGCCCTATCTATGCAGGTGGGGGAGGATATTGTCTGCTTGCTAGGGTCGTCAGGCAGGGGATTTCTGCTCCGTTGTGCTTCTCTGTCGATCATCTATCACTTTCTCAGGATCTCTGTTCTTGTTTCTTCTCCACCAGCATGTCAGTGTACACCCATTTCTGTTTCCTTGGAATGTGTGCTGTTTTGTCTGTCTGGGCACAGTCTTGCTCAAACAGATCCCTCCCTCGCTGTCAAGCTCACTCTCCCTCCCTCATCTCTCTCTCTAACTACACCTCACCCTCCTTCCTGTCTCATTCAGTAGCTCTCACCCTCTCCTTTTCACCTTCCTTGGGTCACACCTTCAGCTCTCAGTGCTGTTAGATATACAAATCGGACCCACGCCCAGTACCTGTAAATCTGCTTTCCCAAACAATGTTTTGGCTTTCTGACAGCTCAATGGCTAACGTCCCAATTAAACCACACACCTCTCAGAGTAAGTGCTGACTCCTCTTAGTACAATGATTAGCACTGCAATACTGCTGCTGCACGAAGCACAGACACAGAGAGCACACTATATTCTCCATTTTCTCTGCATTCCTTTTTAACCAGTTGGTTTCATTTAACTTATACTTGATAAATATATCCACGCTCATAATTATTTTATAGACGACATTCAATAATTACAGCACTATCGAACATAATTAAGCAATTCCCCCATGGATGCATTTGTAAATGTTTTGTGTGCAAACTCAGTCCAGATGGAACAGTCTGTTTTGCTCGGGCATTATTTTTTTATTACGCCTATGTCATATCAATACTTAAGACAATCACCTTAACAATTAAAGAGACAGCGTTATCAGCGCCTGCAGAACCAAACACGGACCCATTGAAAACAGAAGGTGGACAAACCGAAAAAAAATATATGAACAACTCAGCTAATATTCAGAATTTGTGTGTGTAAATGTTGCCTAGTGACTCATGTCTAAAGAGACCAATTGTCAGAAGATCAGAATTGCGCTGCTTATATAAACTCTGTTACAGCCACAATGATCGTAAACATGGTGGTAGTGGAAACAAGATTTGGCCCGGGTTGCTATAGAACATCTGTGCATGGCTTTCAGATATTCTGAAAGAACTTTTTTAATGGAACCTGCAACACATTAACGCACACCTGAGCGGGACTAGATTAGGCTTAAAACATTTCCATCATTGTTCTGAATGTGGTATGCAGCTTGGTACTGAGTTCACTGACAGGAGCTAGTCTGTAAAAATACATAATTATTGTGGGGAGCCTTTCAAATGGAAATGTTGAACGTTCTGGCTTGCTTGTGTAAAAGCATAGTAGTCTGTACAGTACATTGATTACATCGCTTAAACTCATATAGCCGAGGATAAAATCACTTAGTGATTTCATTTTAAAATGTCCTTGGTAGGAACAACAGAAATCTCAGAATATCACAGTTTGGCATAAAAGATACACTGATCCATAGCTGTCCTTGAACACATCGGTGCCATGACATTATATAAACGGTAGAAAGCAACAGAATTAAAATAAAATAAAAATAATAGATATATATATCTGAGAGATATTTCAATAACACACATGTCCACTTGAGGGAGCTAGACAGAGCAGTGGGAAGAGTTGAAGACTCATACAGGCAAGCAGGTCACAACCACACGCCACAACACACACACGCCACAACACACACACGCCACACACACGCCACACACACACTATTCGTTGGGGATATCAATAACAAGTTCAGCTTCTTCTCCCTCCCCTCGATCATCGTCTCCTCTGTCTGAGTCTCCCTCGCTGTCCCCTTCCTCCTCCTCCGCAGCGTCTCCACTCAGCATCTGTCTGGGCACCCAGTTAAAAGAGCTGGAAGTGGGCGGGGCTGCCGGGCCTGCTGGGTAGTTGGATGACAGAGGGGCGACCACCTGGACAGGGATATGGAAGGAAGAGTGAAGATATGGACACAAGTATTGGGACACCTACAGTAGCGTGTATCTAAATCCAGACACATTACTATTGAGTTGGGACTCCTACAGTAGCGTGTATCTAAATCCAGACACATTACTATTGAGTTGGGACACCTACAGTAGCGTGTATCTAAATCCAGACACATTACTATTACTATACTCCAAACTCATCCAACCAGGCCTTTATGGACCTTGCTTTGTGCGCTGGGCCCCAGTCATGCTGGAACAGAAAAAACATCTATCCCAATCGGTTCCCACAAAGTTGCAAGCATAGAATTCTCCCAAATGTTTTGGAAATCTGAGGCATTTACATTTCCCTTCAGTGGAACTAAGGGGTCAAGGCCAACCACAGAAAAACAACCCCACAGCATTATACCTCCTCCACCATGTTCTCCTGTCATTCACCAAACCCAGACTCATCAGTCTGCCAGAAAAGCGTCTGTTGGCCAGACTAATACAGGTATAATGTTGACCTGACTTGTGGTGCAGTCAAACCAAAACTCACTACCATGTATGTCACATGTGTTTCCTTGCTATGTGACCTACTCCTTCCCTCTCACCTTCCCTGATGTCTTTTTCTTGTGTGTTGGTGCTTTTGTCTTTTTCTCTCTCTTCATTTTGTCAGCTGGTGGAGCCAAATACTCTGGTGGGAAAGGCAACTGCCCACCACAGACACAGATACAGGCACCATGGAGCAATGTACAACCACAGACACACAAACAGACAATGAACAAAACACACACACA
This sequence comes from Dallia pectoralis, assembly GCA_029465975.1. NCBI lineage: Eukaryota > Metazoa > Chordata > Actinopteri > Esociformes > Umbridae > Dallia > Dallia pectoralis. The sequence goes on along the minus strand of CM055763.1, from coordinate 9,825,779 downwards.
GTGTACAAACAAAGCACACACAATGAAAACACAAGACAACAAAAAATACACAGCAATATTAAATAATAAGAAAATGCCAAAATAACAAGACAAAAAAATCTAAATGACTAATGTGCCAAATTAAAATAGTGATTGTTTTATTCTAATGATAAAAGGACAATGGCAACAACGAAGGGTGATCAAAGGGTTAACTGAACGACTAGAAGGATGTGACGTTAATGACACTCACAGTGTTGAGGTAAGGGCTGCTGCCAGACGACTGGACAGGGTTCACCCCAGAACGTGCCAGAAGAGAGAGATGAGGAGATAAGGACGAAGGAAGGCCTAAACCAGGGCTGCTTCTTCTTCTGACACAGTTGAAAAGACAGAGAGAAACACTGTGAAAAACTACACCAATGGGAGAGAAGATGAGGTAATAGAAACAGCATATAAAACACACTGTGTGTGTGTGTGCACTTACTTCCGTGTGCCGTCTCTCTCCCTGGGCTCTTCTTCACTGTTCTCAGATGAGGCTGTGGCCTCAGAATCTGCAACACAATCACACATGATACATCACCAAAAGCAGGGAGCTGGAGCATGACTGCAGGATGAGCCTTACAGCAGACATTGAAGTGCTGTGGACCTGGTTACCTGAACAGTCCTCGTCCACCTGCTCATATTGTAACAGTCGGTCCAGAAGGAAACTGAAAGCAAACAGAAGCCAGGGATTCATTTTATTTGTACTTGGACCATGACTGAATTCGTACTAAATAATTAGAGGAATATCTATTTATTAATTTCATAGCATGCTTGGCACGTTGGAAAAAATATTGATTGTATTAGTTATGTAAGACATATTTTTAAGATGTTCTAGCATTATGTGTTGGCCTTAAACGTGCTATATTTCCCCCATGTGTAAGATACGTGAGTAGATGTCATTTAAATAAAACATCAAAACAAACAACCATATGTGGCATCACAGATCACGGATCACACCACCAAACTCTACTAACCAACCCACCTTTTATCTCTGGAGACTTTGAGCAGTTTCCTCTGGGATCTTCGTAGCTCCTCCTGAAAACATTCTTGCTCCTGAACAGAGTAAAATTGGACAACCCCATTACAGTTCATTGGCTACTAATTAAATCTCACCGTAAATATGACATGAAAAATAGAGACTCACGTAAACCAGGAATTTCAATTTGCGTTTAAGATTTTTATATTTCCTCTTATAGTCCATCTCCATATCGGCTTGACCGTTCATATCTGAGGCTGTGGATAACAGACAGTTAGTTACCGACAGGTAGAAGTGTTGCTTATATTAGTTAGATAGCTATTATTATTACTATTAGTTACCGACAGGTAGAAGTGTTGCTTATATTAGTTATATAGCCAAAAAACATAATTGACTCATTCATAACAGTCCTTTATGCTCGTTGATTGTCCAACACTAACTATATAAATCTAATATCTGGCTACTAAAAGATCACGGTTAGTGTTTCCCTTTAAAATAACACCAAAAATGTTGAACACTTAAAAATATTAGAATAATGATAGAGAAAAACAATATGTTTGTCTGTACTTACCATAGATTAAACAAATTGTTGATAACTCTCCTTTGAAAATGTGCGACACATTTTTTGTTGACTTCCGGTCGGCATATTTTGAAGCTTCGGAAGTGACGTAGTCGTGTAGGAGGCGTTGTCAGATGGCCAAAGTACGGAAGACCAAAGGAGTCAAAATTAATCATATATATATAAAAAATAAATATATATATATATATATATATAAATAAATATATATTATCGTTAATAGCAAATATTTTTGTAAGGCTCTTTTTTAATAGTGATATGATACTTTATAATAATACATTGTATTTCCATGTAATTGTGAATAGGTTGTGATATTATGAAAAGGGCTGTGTTTTTTTAAACTTTATGTTATGATGAAAAAAATATATATAATTCCTCTATTTTAAAAAAATGGGCCTTATAAAAATATTTCCTATTAATGTGCCATAATTATTGATCTATTTTTTACTCTTTTGGTCCTCCAAAGTACATAGATTAAATATATAATGAGAGATATTAAATTCACAGTATGGACTAAAAGAACATGGATTTTGTATTCCAACCGATATATGAATAATGTGCTGCTTCTCTCTGTAATTTTCTTAATGGTCAATTTTGTAATAGTATTTCTTTCCAACAACAGCACTGCAGCTTGGTGCTGCTGTGACAGGCTACTTTATTGTACCTTCACTGCACTGAGTCTGTAGCTGGATTACCTCAGCAGCATACAGCAGTCACATCATCAGGACCCAGCACCATGAATTATAGATGAGGACATTCAGAGATGAGCAATGCCCCTGAACACAACCAGCCAGAAAACCAGCCGGCCAGACAACCAGCCAGACAACCAACCAGCCAGACAGCCAACCAGACAGACAGACAGACAACCAGCCAACCAGCCAGTTAACCAGCCAGACAGCCAACCAGCCAGCCAGACAACCAGCCAGACAACCAGCCAGACAACCTGCCAGCCAGACAACCAGCCAGACAACCAACCAGCCAGACAGCCAACCAGCCAGACAGCCAACCAGCCAGACAACCAACCAGCCAGACAGCCAACCAGCCAGACAGACAGACAACCAGCCAGACAGACAACCAACCAGACAACCAACCAGCCAGACAGCCAACCAGCCAGCCAGACAAGCCAGCCAGACAACCAACCAGCCAGACAGCCAGCCAGCCAACAACCAGCCAGACAGCCAACCAGCCAGACAGACAGACAGACAACCAGCCAGACAGACAACCAACCAGCCAGACAGACAGACAGACAGACAACCAGCCAGACAGACAACCAACCAGCCAGACAGCCAACCAGCCAGCCAGACAGACAGACAGACAGACAGACAGACAGTCAACCAGCCAGACAGCCAGACAGCCAGACAGCCAACCAGCCAGCCAGCGGTGTGTGTGTGTGTGTGTGTGTGTGCGTGTGTGTGTGTGTGTGTGTGTGTGTGTGTGTGTGTGTGTGTGTGTGTGTGCGTGTTTGTCTCAGTGGGGAACAAAAACACAGAGGAAAATGCTGACTGCTTAGTTTTCTACCAGTGCTTCGCTCTCTGTTTTTATGTCAGTAAAAATAAAAAAAGTAGTAATCGAATACAAGCATCAGCTTGCCCTCCATCTGCAGATATTTATGTTTTCATATCAACATTTTGTGGTTTACGGTTATTCCACAGTCTTCCCAATACCCTCCATACATTAGTAGCATATCAAATCAAAATAGGCCTACCAAAATAAACATACACGGCTATTCCTTCCAGGCAAACCCCACCCTATGAAACTCTAGCTCCTGCCTGTGTCTCTGGCCCACCGGCCAATAATCACTCTCAGGAGATATCCACGTTTGTTTCATGGTAGACAACGACGACAGACCGAAATAGCATCTCGTCTACTGTCCAATGCCACAGTTTGCTCCTGTCTGGCTGTCCATCTTGATGTGCAGCTGTGCCCCCCTCCCTCCCTCACTCTCTCCCTTCTGCTCCCCCACGCCACCTCCTCCCAATCTTTTTTTTCTCGACCTTCTTCCAACTCGTTTACCCTCCCACCCCCTTTCTCACCCAGCTATTATACGTCTGTTGTTGCGTTGTTTCATTTCCAAGGATAAGGGATATTATTTTTAATTTATTTTCCATCTAGTTAGGAGAAATTGGAATGTACAAAAATCCCATAAAAGACGGAAACAACCATTGCAATAAAAGCCTTCTTACTGACTTTAAGGTAAGCTACACTGTTTATCAGTTTCCCCTTGGGATCATGTCTGAAGCGAAGGCTGGGGTGTTTATTCACTGTGAAAAGATTCGTTTTTGTCAAAATGTTCTCATTCAATCCAATATATCAATGGGACACGTTTTAGTGCATTTTTAAGGGTAGAACAATTTCATTTTCAAGACAAACAATACTTCTAAGCACACAGAAACTATTATCGATTCCGAAGTCTTTCAAGAAACAACTTTAGTCACTATAATGTCATCAGATCTATATATCTTCTTTGTTTTTCCTATATCTTTATTTCCAAAGTCTCCATTTGCTGTGTGTCTCTCTATGTGTGTGTGTGTTTCTGTGCGTGTTACAGGAGAAACTGATCCAGGCTATTAAAAGAATAAAGCATGAGATAGACGAATGTTGTGAGTCAGAGAGCCAGACATACCTAGAGTCTGTTCATGTAGAGGTACAGTAATGGCTGCTAAACATTATTTCCCACTATCAATTAATTTAAATATATAATAATTCCAATAAATCCTCAAACTGATGATCTGTTAATACATCCTTCGGTTCGTCACTCAGAGATGTTTTGACACTCTGGAACGGGAGGTCCACGCCGAGTTCCTGAACCTCCACCGCTTCCTGTATGAGGAGGAGAGCACTGACCTGCAGCGACTGAAGAAGGAACGGGAGAAGAGAGTGAAGATGTTGAAGGAGAGAGAAAGGAAGATTGCCATGCAAGGGAAAGATCTGGAGAAAGCCATCGAGACGCTGAACAGCAAACTGGCAGAAGAGGATAGTCCCAGCCTACTCAAAGTGCGTAAGATGTTCATCAAACTATCATGACGAGCCCTGAGTCAGCTGAACAATGTCCCATAAGCAGCAAATTAATATGATCAGGCCTGGAACTAAAGCATGCAGGTTCCACACGCTATACATGAGAGGAAGGCCCCGTAAATATCAAAATGTCTCCACTGTTTATGACGCCTCATGTCATTATTATAACAGGGTTTTTAGAAAATGTGACTAGGGAGTAGGTATTAGGGCAGGGTCCGGTGAATGAGAAGCTTTAGAGTCACGTCACTGAATCTTCTGGATGCTGTTGCAAACAGCCTTGAGCGCAGAAGGCCAACTTGATGTCAAAGCTACAAGGCTCTAGTTCTCAGGGACCACTGTGTCAGCTTATTGTCATCTCCCCTGGCACTCATTTGATCAATCTAAGTTATTGATTGGCTAGAGTCAACCACTTAATCAATTACTCATTAAGTGGTTGGAGGGCAAAAAGCAGCACACAGTGCGGTCCTCAAGGACTGCTGAGGGAGAAAATCCCCTGTGTTTTGAGTTCACGTGCGCTATTTACCTGTGTTTTGAGTTCACGTGCGCTATTTACCTGTGTTTTGAGTTCTGGTGAGCTAATCTCTTCTCACAAGCTAAAGCCTGTTTTATGCTTCTGCGTCGAATCGACGGCGTACCCTCTCCGACCCCTCTGCGTGGACGCGAACCCCTCTCCGACCCCTACGCCGTAGCTCGACGTGCACCTCCAAAAAATTGTAACTACGCGTCGAGACGACGCCGACCACAAGGGCTGTGATTGGTCAGATTATACATCTGGCGGTGAAATGCAACGCAACCCGACGCAGAACCATAAAACGGCCACGACGCCGTAGGAGTGACGGCGTAGCTACGCCGTGGAGTTGACGCAGAAGCATAATGCGGCCTTTACAAATACACATTGTTTTTTGAGTGCTTGTATCCATTTCATCGTATTGACCACGCATTTCTTTCTTAAGGAGATTCAGGACCTCTTGAAAAGGCAAGTGTTTATATTAAGTTACTTTAACTGACTGTCTGTCTCTCCATTCTCTCTGTCAGTTCCCTGTCTGTCTCTCCATTCTCTCTGTCAGTTCCCTGTCTGTCTCTCCATTCTCTCTGTCAGTTCCCTGTCTGTCTCTCCATTCTCTCTGTCAGTTCCCTGTCTGTCTCTCTATCCTCTCTGTCCGTTCCCTGTCTGTCTCTCCATTCTCCCTGTCAGTTCCCTGTCTCTCTCTCCATTCTCTCTGTCAGTTCCCTGTCTGTCTCTCCATTCTCTCTGTCAGTTCCCTGTCTCTCTCTCCATTCTCTCTGTCTGTTCCCTGTCTGTCTCTCTCTCCATTCTCTCTGTCAGTTCCCTGTCTGTCTCTCCATTCTCTCTGTCAGTTCCCTGTCTGTCTCTCCATTCTCTCTGTCAGTTCCCTGTCTGTCTCTCCATTCTCTCTGTCAGTTCCCTGTCTCTCTCTCCATTCTCTCTGTCAGTTCCCTGTCTCTCTCTCCATTCTCTCTGTCAGTTCCCTGTCTGTCTCTCCATTCTCTCTGTCAGTTCCCTGTCTCTCTCTCTCTCCATTCTCTCTGTCAGTTCCCTGTCTCTCTCTCTCTCCATTCTCTCTGTCAGTTCCCTGTCTGTCTCTCCATTCTCTCTGTCAGTTCCCTGTCTGTCTCTCCATTCTCTCTGTCAGTTCCCTGTCTCTCTCTCCATTCTCTCTGTGAGTTCCCTGTCTGTCTCTCCATTCTCTCTGTCAGTTCCCTGTCTCTCTCCATTCTCTCTGTCAGTTCCCTGTCTCTCTCTCCATTCTCTCTGTCAGTTCCCTGTCTGTCTCTCCATGTCCTTCTTGTAATCTATTTCTCCTCATCATTCCATACCGACTCCTTTGTTCTGTTCCTCTTCCTCCCTGATCCACCTGCCACTGCAGATCTAACGTGGCCTTCATCTCTCCTCCCAAAGTGGACGTGGGGATCAGATCTGGACATTTTGTGGGGCCCATCCAGTACAGAATATGGAAACATATGAAGAAATGCATCTACCCAAGTAAGGCAGTATTTAGCAGTGGTATAACAGTGTTGAACCTAATTATTATTGGATTATATTAAAATAATATTCATATTGCTGCCAGATTTGTTTTTGTTTATAAACAGTACTTTTGAAATGTCCGCTTAAAGAGATCTCAATATACAATCCAATATATCGTACTGACAACAGCAATACAAACTCACCTACATTATTCCCTGACCCATGACCTTTCAGACATCACAGAAGTGACCTTCGACCCGGAGACAGCCCATCCCCTCCTGACACTCTCCCCCAGCTGCACCTCCGTGAGGTTTGAGGAGAAGAAAGTGATCTGTCCGTCCTCTAAGGAGGACTCGCCCAGCCCCCGTCGCTTCCACTACTACTACAGCGTAATGGGTTCCGAAAGCTTCCTGACCGGACGACATTACTGGGAGGTGGAGGTCGGCCAAAAGACGGCGTGGCGGGTGGGCGTGGCCAGGGAGGACGTCCACAGGGGGGAGATGGACTCCTGTGGCACCAGCAGCGGTCTCTGGACCCTGTCTCTAAAGGGGGGGCTCGTCCGGGCCTGTACCGAGCCCAAACCCACCAAGATCCCGGTGTCCATCAGGCCTGTTCGGATCGGGGTCTTCTTGGACTGTGAGAAGGAGGAAGTAGCTTTCTATAATGCTGTTACCATGACACCGCTGTATACGTTCTTCATGGGAATGGTTCCGGTTCCTCTGATGCCGTTCTACAACCCATGTGATTCTGATGATGGGAGGAACCTGGATCCACTTAACCTCTTCATGCCCTCGCTATAATGTCGGGAGGTGGTCGAATAATAAAGAGAATTTGGAACGTTGTTTTAAATACTGTGTGTTTCCTGGACAATATAATATCTGCCGACAGACTAACGTAAACTGTATCAGTCTGAATATATATTACGTTTATAAGATGTATTTACATTTATCTACCCAGTGTCATTTAACATTACTGTGTTAATGTGAATGCCATTGTTTATTAGTCATTTATGATTTATTATTAAGATTAATACACAAAAACTAGGCATACAAACAAACATTTATTTTGTCTTCCACAACATTATGGAATATTTGTGTCATAATGTTACACCAGTAGATCACAACCTTTTTCTGGTTTACATCCACAGGACAAGGAACAAGACTTCTTGTACCCATTCTAATCCCCCACATCTAATTCAGGTGCGTACCTCAAAGTTATATAAGTGCCCCAATACCCTCCAAGCCCACTAGATGTCCTCAGTGCACAAGGAATCGTGACAATGTGGAACATGATGAGATGTTAAAGTTCAACCAACCAGTGGTGTGGTGGGAGGTTTCACCTCAATTTTGGAAATAGACTAAACAAACGCACGGACACTAGGTGATTAATTTTGTATAATCTTTTGTTTATTTTTAGTATCTCTTTTAGACATGACAAAAAAAACATGTATTTTACAAAATGTCTGTGTGTTTTGTTGTGTTACGCAAAAAGGGGAGGAGAAAGACCAACAGAGAGCAGTAGAAGTCAACACACAGGATCAGGGCTGAGAGATTTGTGACAGATATGTGACAGCTCATCTAGTGTTAGACTGTAACACATTTGATGTTGTCTGTCTGTCCCAGCCAGGAACTGAACCCACAGCCTTTGGGCCCCAAAACTTCAGATCAAACATTCGGTATGGGGTAACCAAGTGCAGTTTTGTTACTACTCATTTGGGAAGCGCTATTATACAGTCAGGCTATAAAACGTTTCAAATGCATTCACATCTCATGTGAATACGTCTCACGTGAATACGTCTCACGTCCACATCTTTCAAGACGGCTACATATTAAATACTGTTGTAGGCTTTGGCAACCATTTTGAATTCCACCTCTTGTATACATTCATCCGATTCACAAGATGGACAGCATTTTCTGTCATACAGTCACACAAATGTACTTTGATGTTATTCCTCTCACACAAATGCACAATCAAATAAATCCTAGTAACCAAATTTCAAGCTGCCAGATTGCATTTAACTCTTCCATTGCCGTTTTTATATTAAACGTCTTCTGTCCTGACAATCCAATAGTTTGTAACTTCTGATTTTGTGTGTGTCTATCTACAGCAAAAAATATTTGCAGTCTATATCTGTTACGACTGTCGGTTTCCATCATATAGGGTTGGTTTCTCAGGCACAGATTAGGCCTAGTCTAAGACAAAAAGTCAAGCTCAATTCAAGTTCTCAATGAGCGGATGCATTGTATTTTAACACAGTCTAGCATGTGACCAGTTTATATCATATATAGTAATTAAACACTGTTAGTCTATGACAAATCTACATGATGTAGTATGTTTACATGATTCAGCCTGCAACCAGGAAACATCAGGTATATAAAACAGAAGATGCCTTTATAGAAAACAGGACAAATAGCCAGTCATTTTTTTATTTAGTAATGTAGGCACTAAAACATAGAGTCTATAAGAGTGATGTGTCTCAGTGTTGCAGATATATCTGAGGTTTTCCACATACTGAGTCTGGACTGGGACAGACAGGTGCTCTTCAAAACACGTATGGGGGAAAAAATCCACTAATTAATTTGTATGGTCAACATAACAAATATTTTTTCTATATTTTTTCTACATTTCTATTAATTACACACACATATATTAGACATTTACAACAAGATACAGATACATACATTATGTGCCACGTGCCCACGCAAACACATGTGTGCGAAAACACAAACACACACACACACACACACACACATGCTCCAGTGCCATAATAAACTTAACACACCAATTGCACCTCTGTCCACACACACACACACAGACCGTTTTTAGAAAACAATTAAAATCTTGAGGAGATTACGTGGACATGCTGCAAGATATATCCCTTTAAAGTGACATCGTTAGATCACTGTGTATTATATTAATACGTGCCTATGTGTTATACAGTGAGATAGTAATCATATAAAATAATTTATTTAAAATACTCTAAAGATCTATTTCAAGATCTACAGTATGATGGGGAAAAAACATTAACTTGTTCAGTTGGGGTTGTTAGAATCTGGTGTGAGTTAGTGAAGGTTAGTTAGTTCTATACAGCATATTCAATAATCGCCATGTAGGCTTTGCAAAGGTGAGAAATTAGGTAAGCATTTTTATGTCATATCGCATAAGACAGCAACCACTTATACGCGAAAACACATTCAACCTCTAAAAGGAGACAGTTTCAAATGTACACATGCACTATTTACAGCGCGGAGCCCATGTCAACGGGGAGTCATGAGAACACGAGAGAGCATCTCCGTGTGTAGAAAGAGATATGGGTTTGTATTGTCGGAATAAATGTTACGTCATTACACAACAGAGCTTGACGAGCGTCGCAAATGAGATCGGAGGCGGGGCCAAACTGGTCCTGTACTACTGTATTACATTTTATATCACTGAAATGCCCACACCACTTGCATCAGCTAAATGACAACAGATATGCATTTAGGAACCCGGAACACTAACGGATACATCGCAATGTCTTACACACCGTACATCTATGTATATATCGAATAACATGGCTTGAATATTTCATTTTTATTAATTTATCATTACAAAATGTAATTAAGTTCTGGAAGCAATTGGAAGGGGGAAGGCCAACATTGAAATATGCAGAAGTGCCTATTTACTATATTAATCTGGTAGTGAACAAGCTCCTATTTGTGCCACTATTAATACTTTTATATTCAGTGCTCTGAAGTAAGTATAGTCAGTTAAAACACATAAGCACTACATAAAGCACTAACCGCCAGCTACATTTTATTGCGATAGATTAACAAAGTTTCAAGCAACCACACAGAGGTGGACACATGCCAAGATCCTGGAGATCTGATTTGTTGGTTTATCGTGAAGGGAGATCCGATTGGTTGGTTTATTGTGAAGGCATTCCCTTTAACAGGCAGTTAAAGAGACAAACCGCAACATGGAGGACAGCATTACACTGAAGTGTTGACATACAGCACTGATGTCACTGTTGTCCTGTTGTCACCAGAACTAATCTATACTATACTATTCACTCTACTATACATCAAAGCCATGACACATATCTACAGCTGACTCTAGGCCAGTGGTATTTAGCCAATAGAAACATTTAATGGTTCAGTCCAGGTGAAATGGTTCTCTTATAGGGTGGACTGCAGTTTCCTATACATTATGGAATATATAGGCAGCCCAATTAACTATACATGAAGAGTCAAATGGGCAGATATAGATGTAAGGTCATTAACCATATCATTAGCCTGACACATGGTCGTTAAACAGACAGGGACTCAGATGAGCAATGAAGCAGGAAGAAACACTAATTTTCACTTATCACTCACCTCCTCCTGTCCTCCCTCCATCCCATTGTCTTTCTCCCCCTCCCATTGGTGTAGTCAATGGCACATTTCCCAAGATTCACCCTGCTTTCAAAGTGCCAGGGTGTGTCCCTGGAGATGTGAGGTCAAGGGTCAAAACTTTTTTTGTCGTTGCCTTGGATCTAACTTGACCGTGTGTCTGGAATCCAGATGTTTGATTGTCAATCGTTGTCAGTGTTTGTGACAGAAGTGAAGGTCAGAACAAAGTTTCAGGTAAACTAGAAAGTGATCTAATGAACGCAGGTCCAGTTGAAGAGGTGACATCTGGTCAGCAAATGACCTAATACGTGGTAGTCATTGACTAATTTATATCAGTTGTTTCATAGTGTGAGAGAAAAACCACGGATCGTTGAAAATTCACTAACTCTTGACATGCTTTTTTGTCTGTTTTTCAACATGCTGAGATCAACGCAGACACCATCCAAGGTAGTCCAGAAACAGAAGATTTGGTCATAGATGTGGTTTAAACGTGATCAGGTTATGTTCGCTTACTGTTCTGAGTGAAGAGCCGTTCAGCACACGTTTGAACCGTACAAATATCTAATATAGCTAGGTTTTATAGCTTTAATTGTAAACTCTGCAACTGATTTTGTTGTCAGACCGGCAGTCATGCTCTAGTATGTACACCACAAACGAGTATGCAGCATACAAGTGTAAAAAGAAACAACTCTAAACCTCCAACGCTACGGAACTTGTTTTCTGTTTTACGTCCTATCTTCCTAATCTGATTGGTTAATTGAAAAATGTATCCCAAAGGTAACAGTAGCGTTAAGTGAGCCATTGTAACGAGCTACAACGTTTATTTGAAGTGTTACATTTCAGTCCTAGTATTGTTTGGAGCATTGCCATGTTCCTTATTTGGTAAGGGGGGCGTTTGATTGGTCGACAGATCCGATTGGCTTCCCTGAGGAGGTGCAATCTTCAGGTCGTGACGGTGTCCTCAGATAGGGTGTCCTTATTGGCTGTACCACTAGGGCCCGTCAACTCCACCTCTGGGTTTTTAGGAGGGGTTGCCGGGACAGGGACAGATTCGGGTTTGGCGTTATGTGCTGGTGGCTCAGGTGTGCCATTGGTGCTGGGTGCAGGTCCAGGGCTCAGCGTTGTGGTTGGTGTCACGGGCTTATTTGATTCAGGAGTTGGGGTCAGAGGGATGGTTGATTCTGGGGTTGGTGTAAGCGGCTTGGGGTGTTCAGGGGTTAATAGTTGTGGTGCAGTTGGCTTGGTTACAGGGGTCAGCGGTGGGGTTGGCTTATGGGATGCAGAGCTTGGTGACACAGGAGTAGGAGTTTTGGCTGCTTCAGGGGTTTTCAGTTCCGGGGTTCTGACTGTGGGACTTGGAGACAACTTGTAGACCGGGCTTGGGATCGGGCTGAGTTTGGTCTCCACGGGTTTGGTTATGGTCAACTTTGGTTCAGAAGCGGGTTCAGGAATGTTCTTTATCTCAGGATCCAGGCTTGGTTTGTGTTGTGGAACGATGGCAACACTGTCAGCATCTGTCTCAGATTCTGGTATCTGGTCCGTGTCAGTGTCCAATGGGAGGACACTGGTGTTAAACTCCACCCCTGAGTCACTGGTCTCCAGGTTACCAACTGCCATCTCCTTGGAAGACACCTCCAGACCCTGGGGGTCAAAGACCAATATATGAGAGGGGTGTGAGTTCTGCCAGGAGAGGTGAGAGGGAAGACAGGGAGATTTTAAACAACTATAAAAGAACATCCTCTTACTTTGATGTCCACTTCAGTGCTTTGGGACTTCTCTGTAATATCTGTGGACTGGGCCATGGACTCCTCAAACTGAGTGATGTTCTTCACCACCTAGAACCCACATGTTATGTTATGAGTCATCCCCAATGTACGTGACTATGTAAAGTACCATAGGAAGCAGGTTGCCATTTGGCCCACACCCAAGTCGGGTTTCTGTATGTCAGTGTCCTACCTCTCTGAAGGCATCTCCCTCGTCCTCCTTGCCTGCATTTTGGGCGATCTTCTCGATGTCTCGATCTTTAGCGGCCCTCTTCCTCTGCTTGAACAGGCATGAGAAGAGACAGACCAACAGCAGAAAGACCAGCAGGCCCACCAGCGCAATGATGGTCACATATAGGGTTGGTAACCTGTAGGCTGAAGACCGGAGAGGAAGAGAGAACAGGGATATGGGACAATGAGGAAAGAAGAGTGAGATCGAAAGAGACGAGACAGACGACATAGCAGAGAAGAGTGAGATCGAAAGAGACGAGACAGACGACATAGCAGAGAAGAGTGAGATCGAAAGAGACGAGACAGACGACATAGCAGAGAAGAGTGAGATCGAAAGAGACGAGACAGACGACATAGCAGAGAAGAGTGAGATCGAAAGAGACGAGACAGACGACATAGCAGAGAAGAGTGAGATCGAAAGAGATGAGACAGACGACATAGCAGAGAAGAGTGAGATCGAAAGAGACGAGACAGACGACATAGCAGAGAAGAGTGTATCGAAAGAGACGAGACAGACGACATAGCAGAGAAGAGTGAGATCGAAAGAGACGAGACAGACGACATAGCAGAGAAGAGTGTATCGAAAGAGACGAGACAGACGACATAGCAGAGAAGAGTGAGAAAGTTGGAGAGAAGAGGACATTTAGTTAATCATTTAGTAATAATTTAGTTAATAATTTAGTTAATAATTTAGTTAATAATTGAGTTAATCATTTAGTTTACCATTTAGTTAATCATTTAGTTAATCATTTAGTAATCATTTAGTTAATCATTTAGTTAATCATTTAGTAATCATTTAGTTAATCATTTAGTTAATCATTTAGTAATCATTTTGTTAATAATTTAGTAAATCATTTAGTAATAATTTAGTTAATCATTTAGTTAATCATTTAGTATTAATTTAGTTAATAATTTAGTTAATAATTTAGTAATAATTTAGTTAATAATTTAGTTAATAATTTAGTTAATCATTTAGTTAATCATTTAGTTAATCATTTAGTTAATCATTTAGTTAATCATTTAGTTAATCATCTAGTTAATAATTTAGTTAATCATTTAGTCAACCATTTATTTAATCATTTAGTTAATCATTTAGTTAATCATTTAGTTAATCATTTAGTTAATCATTTAGTTAATCATCTAGTTAATAATTTAGTTAATCATCTAGTTAATCATCTAGTTAATAATTTAGTTAATCATTTAGTTAATCATTTAGTTAATCATCTAGTTAATCATCTAGTTAATCATCTAGTTAATCATTTATTTAATCATTTAGTTAATCATTTAGTTAATCATTTAGTTAATCATTTAGTTAATCATCTAGTTCATCATTTAGTTAATCATCTAGTTAATCATTTAGTTAATCATCTAGTTAATCATTTAGTTAATCATCTAGTTAATCATTTAGTTAATCATCTAGTTAATCATCTAGTTAATCATTTAGTTAATCATTTAGTTAATCATTTAGTTAATCATCTAGTTAATCATCTAGTTAATCATCTAGTTAATCATCTAGTTAACCATTTAGTTAACCATCTAGTTAATCATCTAGTTAATCATTTAGTTAATCATCTAGTTAATCATCTAGTTAATCATCTAGTTAATCATTTAGTTAACCATCTAGTTAATCATCTAGTTAATCATCTAGTTAATAATCTAGTTAATCATCTAGTTAATCATCTAGTTAATCATTTAGTTAATCATCTAGTTAATCATCTAGTTAATCATCTAGTTAATCATCTAGTTAATCATTTAGTTAATCATCTAGTTAATCATCTAGTTAATCATCTAGTTAATCTTCTAGTTAATCATCTAGTTAATCATTTAGTTAATCATTTACTTAATCATCTAGTTAATCATCTAGTAAATCATTTAGTTAATCATTTAGTTAATCATTTAACTGGTAAACTCTTCTCCTGTCTACATCCTTGTTCATCCTCCATACTATTTCCCCTTCCTCACTCTCACCCCCCTCGTCTTCTCACCAAAAACCTCCAGGTCAACCGTGGACACAGCAAACTCCTGCATGTCTGTGATTCTGAACTTTCCAGCGTCTCTGGTTGTGATCCGGTCCAGAATAACCATCGAGGATTCTAGAGAGATCCGTCCCTCCAAATCCAGGTCAGCTGGTACCTATTATCACACAAACAGTCCTGCTTGTTACAAAACCATAGGCAGAACATACATATTTCTACTGTATGTTTGTCTGTATATATTCTGAGCCACCAGGTAAACATTACGATGTGTCTGAGTTTAGGTACCGTCAACTGTCCTTGGTTCAGAATCTGACGAGGAATTAAGTCAAAGTCAGGTGTGTAGAACAGATGCACCATATTGGGTTTCGCTATCAGGTAGATCTTCAGGGAGCCGCCATAAGGCCGCTTCTCAAAGAGACGGTGCTCTGAAAGAGTGAGACAGAGAGAGATGGAGAGACAGAGAGAGTGAGACGATTCAGTGAACTGTAGATATTTATATGGAGATATATATGGATATAGAGAGATATAGAGCGATATATACAGATATATAGAGATAGATAGGAGACTGGAAGCATGAAAAAAACGTACCTAACACATTTAAGCAGACCTTCCTCATAACCTTCCTATTAGCGTCTTTGACAGTGTAGCTGCCTTTATCTGCTCCTGTCACTTCCCTGATGCTGACCTGGTGCTCCGTAATGTTCAGACGACCCTGGTATCTACCGGGGGACACCGATCCTTGAGCATATATCACCTGGGCTGGCCTGGAGAATATGGGTTAATAAAGATAAATAAACATGCTATCACAATAAATCCTAATATTGATGATAACAAACAGACTGATCTGTGAACGATGGTGATGGAGAACTTATTATGGCTATGGCGTCGCTATAAACGTGTGGCGACATGACATATTGACATTGTTGCCTTATTGCATTACTGCAGTGACATAATATCACAGTCCTGCGGAGTCAGACACAACATCTTAAAAACAAATGTTGATGAGAGACGTTGACAAAAGTAAGTCCTCTTTTTTTTTAGGTGCGCAGAGAAGATTGTGGTTCCACAGTACTTGGAGGTGAGGTTGGCCTCTTCGCCACTGAGCTTGTATTCCAGTGTGATCGGAGTGAGCACCCCCGCGAGCTTGATGTGGAAGCTCCCACCATACTTAATGGGATCCTCAATGGAACAGTCTAAAACACAGAGAAGGGGGTGGCAGAGGCGAGGCAGTTAGATACAGGGATGGAGGAGGAGAAAGAGAAAGAAAGGTATAAAAGAGACGATAACAGCAATGAGAAGACTAAGGAAAATGAAAATATAAAGACGACGGATACGAAGAGAGAGAAACATTCGCAAAACAGAGGAAAAGAGGAGAAAGAAAAAGTAAAAGCAGCAGGGTTGATCGTTAGGAGGGTTGAACTAATGGGTTCTTTAAATAGCTTCATAATTAGTGCCTGGTGAAGACAGCAAGCTGACACCTCCTCTTAAGCTAATAACTCACTACACCTCCTCTCTACAGACTGATAACTCACTACACCTCTCTACAGACTGATAACTCACTACACCTCCTCTCTACAGACTGATAACTCACTACACCTCCTCTCTACAGACTGATAACTCACTGCACCTCCTCTCTACAGACTGATAACTCACTGCACCTCCTCTCTACAGACTGATAACTAACTACACCTCCTCTCTACATACTGATAACTCACTACACCTCCTCTCTACATACTGATAACTCACTACACCTCCTCTCTACAGACTGATAACTCACTACACCTCCTCTCTACAGACTGATAACTCACTACACCTCCTCTCTACAGACTGATAACTCACTACACCTCCTCTCTACAGACTGATAACTCACTGCACCTCCTCTCTACAGACTGATAACTCACTGCACCTCCTCTCTACAGACTGATAACTAACTACACCTCCTCTCTACATACTGATAACTCACTACACCTCCTCTCTACAGACTGATAACTCACTACACCACCTCTCTACAGACTGATAACTCACTACACCTCCTCTCTAAAGACTGACAACTCACTACACCTCCTCTCTACAGACTGATAACTCACTACACCTCCTCTCTACAGACTGATAACTCACTGCACCTCCTCTCTACAGACTGATAACTCACTGCACCTCCTCTCTACAGACTGATAACTCACTGCACCTCCTCTCTCCAGACTGATAACTCACTGCACCTCCTCTCTACAGACTGATAACTAACTACACCTCCTCTCTACATACTGATAACTCACTACACCTCCTCTCTACATACTGATAACTCACTACACCTCCACTATACAGACTGATAACTCACTACACCTCCTCTCTACAGATTGATAACTCACTACACCTCCTCTCTACATACTGATAACTCACTACACCTCCACTATACAGACTGATAACTCACTACACCTCCTCTCTACAGACTGATAACTCACTACACCTCCTCTCTACAGACTGATAACTCACTACACCTCCTCTCTAAAGACTGATAACTCACTACACCTCCCCTCTACAGACTGATAACTCACTACACCTCCTCTCTACAGACTGATAACTCACTGCACCTCCTCTCTACAGACTGATAACTCACTGCACCTCCTCTCTACAGACTGATAACTCACTGCACCTCCTCTCTACAGACTGATAACTCACTGCACCTCCTCTCTACAGACTGATAACTAACTACACCTCCTCTCTACATACAGATAACTCACTACACCTCCTCTCTACATACTGATAACTCACTACACCTCCACTATACAGACTGATAACTCACTACACCTCCTCTCTACAGACTGATAACTCACTACAGCTCCTCTCTACATACTGATAACTCACTACACCTCCACTATACAGACTGATAACTCACTACACCTCCTCTCTACAGACTGATAACTCACTACACCTCCTCTCTACAGACTGATAACTCACTACACCTCCTCTCTACAGACTGATAACTCACTACACCTCCTCTCTACAGACTGATAACTCACTACACCTCCTCTCTACAGACTGATAACTCACTGCACCTCCTCTCTACATACTGATAACTCACTGCACCTCCTCTCTACAGACTGATAACTAACTACACCTCCTCTCTACATACTGATAACTCACTACACCTCCTCTCTACATACTGATAACTCACTACACCTCCACTATACAGACTGATAACTCACTACACCTCCTCTCTACAGACTGATAACTCACTACACCTCCTCTCTACAGACTGATAACTCACTACACCTCCTCTCTACAGACTGATAACTCACTACACCTCCTCTCTACAGACTGATAACTCACTACACCTCCTCTCTAAAGACTGATAACTCACTACACCTCCTCTCTACAGACTGATAACTCACTACACCTCCTCTCTACAGACTGATAACTCACTGCACCTCCTCTCTACAGACTGATAACTCACTGCACCTCCTCTCTACAGACTGATAACTCACTGCACCTCCTCTCTACAGACTGATAACTCACTGCACCTCCTCTCTACAGACTGATAACTAACTACACCTCCTCTCTACATACTGATAACTCACTACACCTCCTCTCTACATACTGATAACTCACTACACCTCCACTATACAGACTGATAACTCACTACACCTCCTCTCTACAGATTGATAACTCACTACACCTCCTCTCTACATACTGATAACTCACTACACCTCCACTATACAGACTGATAACTCACTACACCTCCTCTATACAGACTGATAACTCACTACACCTCCTCTCTACAGACTGATAACTCACTACACCTCCTCTCTAAAGACTGATAACTCACTACACCTCCTCTCTACAGACTGATAACTCACTACACCTCCTCTCTACAGACTGATAACTCACTGCACCTCCTCTCTACAGACTGATAACTCACTGCACCTCCTCTCTACAGACTGATAACTCACTGCACCTCCTCTCTACAGACTGATAACTCACTGCACCTCCTCTCTACAGACTGATAACTAACTACACCTCCTCTCTACATACTGATAACTCACTACACCTCCTCTCTACATACTGATAACTCACTACACCTCCACTATACAGACTGATAACTCACTACACAGACTCCTCTCTACAGACTGATAACTCACTACACCTCCTCTCTACATACTGATAACTCACTACACCTCCACTATACAGACTGATAACTCACTACACCTCCTCTATACAGACTGATAACTCACTACACCTCCTCACTACAGACTGATAACTCACTACACCTCCTCTCTAAAGACTGATAACTCACTACACCTCCTCTCTACAGACTGATAACTCACTACACCTCCTCTCTACAGACTGATAACTCACTGCACCTCCTCTCTACAGACTGATAACTCACTGCACCTCCTCTCTACAGACTGATAACTCACTACACCTCCTCTCTACAAGCTAATAACTCACTACACCTCCTCTCTACATACTGATAACTCACTACACCTCCACTATACAGACTGATAACTCACTACACCTCCTCTCTACAGACTGATAACTCACTACACCTCCTCTCTACAGACTGATAACTCACTACACCTCCTCTCTACAGACTGATAACTCACTACACCTCCTCTCTACAGACTGATAACTCACTACACCTCCTCTCTAAAGACTGATAACTCACTACACCTCCTCTCTACAGACTGATAACTCACTACACCTCCTCTCTACAGACTGATAACTCACTGCACCTCCTCTCTACAGACTGATAACTCACTGCACCTCCTCTCTACAGACTGATAACTCACTGCACCTCCTCTCTACAGACTGATAACTCACTGCACCTCCTCTCTACAGACTGATAACTAACTACACCTCCTCTCTACATACTGATAACTCACTACACCTCCTCTCTACATACTGATAACTCACTACACCTCCTCTCTAAAGACTGATAACTCACTACACCTCCTCTCTACAGACTGATAACTCACTACACCTCCTCTCTACAGACTGATAACTAACTACACCTCCACTATACAGACTGATAACTCACTACACCTCCTCTCTACAGACTGATAACTCACTACACCTCCTGTCTACAGACTGATAACTCACTACACCTCCTCTCTACAGACTGATAACTCACTGCACCTCCTCTCTACAGACTGATAACTCACTACACCTCCTCTCTACAGACTGATAACTAACTACACCTCCTCTCAACAGACTGATAACTCACTACACCTCCTCTCTACAGACTGATAACTAACTACACCTCCTCTCTACAGACTGATAACTCACTACACCTCCACTCTACATACTGATAACTCACTACACCTCCTCTATACAGACTGATAACTCACTACACCTCCTCTCTACATACTGATAACTCACTACACCTCCTCTCTACAGACTGATAACTCACTACACCTCCTCTCTACAGACTGATAACTCACTACACCTCCTCTCTACATACTGATAACTCACTACACCTCCTCTCTACATACTGATAACTCACTGCACCTCCTCTCTACAGACTGATAACTTACTGCACCTCCTCTCTACAGACTGATAACTCACTACACCTCCTCTCAACAGACTGATAACTCACTACACCTCCTCTCTACATACTGATAACTCACTACACCTCCTCTCTACATACTGATAACTCACTACACCTCCTCTCTACATACTGATAACTCACTACACCTCCTCTCTACAAGCTAATAACTCACTACACCTCCTCTATACAGACTGATAACTCACTACACCTCCTCTCTACATACTGATAACTCACTACACCTCCTCTCTACATACTGATAACTCACTACACCTCCTCTCTACATACTGATAACTCACTACACCTCCTCTCTACAAGCTAATAACTAACTACACCTCCTCTCTACAGACTGATAACTCACTACACCTCCTCTCTACAGACTGATAACTAACTACACCTCCTCTCAACAGACTGATAAGTCACTACACCTCCTCTCTACATACTGATAACTCACTACACCTCCTCTATACAGACTGATAACTCACTACACCTCCTCTCTACATACTGATAACTCACTACACCTCCTCTCTACAAGCTAATAACTAACTACACCTCCTCTCCACAGACTGATAACTCACTACACCTCCTCTCTACAGACTGATAACTCACTACACCTCCTCTCTACAGACTGATAACTCACTACACCTCCTCTCTACAGACTGATAACTCACTACACCTCCTCTCTACATACTGATAACTCACTGCACCTCCTCTCTACAGACTGATAACTCACTGCACCTCCTCTCAACAGATTGATAACTCACTGCACCTCCTCTCAACAGATTGATAACTCACTGCACCTCCTCTCTACAGACTGATAACTCACTACACCTCCTCTCTACAAGCTAATAACTAACTACACCTCCTCTCTACAGACTGATAACTCACTACACCTCTTCTCTACAGACTGATAGCTAACTACACCTCCTCTCAACAGACTGATAACTCACTACACCTCCTCTCTACATACTGATAACTCACTACACCTCCTCTATACAGACTGATAACTCACTACACCTCCTCTCTACATACTGATAACTCACTACACCTCCTCTCTACAGACTGATAACTCACTACACCTCCTCTCTACATACTGATAACTCACTACACCTCCTCTCTACAGACTGATAACTCACTACACCTCCTCTCTACAGACTGATAACTCACTACACCTCCTCTCTACATACTGATAACTCACTACACCTCCTCTCTACATACTGATAACTCACTGCACCTCCTCTCTACAGACTGATAACTCACTGCACCTCCTCTCTACAGACTGATAACTCACTACACCTCCTCTCAACAGACTGATAACTCACTACACCTCCTCTCTACAGACTGATAACTAACTACACCTCCTCTCTACAGACTGATAACTCACTACACCTCCTCTCTACAAGCTAATAACTAACTACACCTCCTCTATACAGACTGATAACTCACTACACCTCCTCTCTACAAGCTAATAACTCACTACACCTCCTCTCTACATACTGATAACTCACTACACCTCCTCTCTACAGACTGATAACTCACTACACCTCCTCTCTACAGACTGATAACTCACTACACCTCCTCTCAACAGACTGATAACTCACTACACCTCCTCTCTACAAGCTAATAACTCACTACACCTCCTCTCAACAGACTGATAACTCACTACACCTCCTCTATACAGACTGATAACTCACTACACCTCCTCTCTACATACTAATAACTCACTACACCTCCTCTCTACAGACTGATAACTCACTACACCTCCTCTCTACAAGCTAATAACTCACTACACCTCCTCTCTACATACTGATAACTCACTACAACTCCTCTCTACAGACCACATACCTCTGACTATCAGTCTGATTGCCTTGTCGTCATCTGGCCGTTCCTTGTTCTTCACGTAGTACGTCCCCTCATCATCTTCGCCGACGTTTGCCACGACCAGGTGACTGGACTGGCTGTTGAGGTTGGCACGAGCGTTGACCACAGACCCCCCCGTCATCAGGACCGTCTCGCTCTTCGCTGCATCTCTGGACTGAAACGAAACATGGACATCCAGCGAGGAGAGCGACAGGTGGAAGTCTTCCCCGGAGAACAACATCTTCTGGGTGCCTTTAGTATCTGGGGAATAGAGAGGAGGAAGACCTCAAACGGTTCCACAGGAACACATCACAAATGACGAACGTCTTACTCATTTACATATCCTGAATAATACATGAAATGAGAGTGCAAAATACCTTCAACGGGTGCAGCCAGAGCTGTAAACAAACACAGAAGAGTTGTGGTGTTATTTCCAAGTACTTTAACATCTATACACGTCTCCTGATCACAACTGACCTCATCACACCGGATATTGTCTGAGCTGGAAGACGTACCTGAGCAGAGCAGTATGCCCAGCCTAACCATCGCAATGGCTGTCTCCATGTTGAGCAGATCTCTGGCGTCTATGAAGAAGGGAGATTTAGAAAAAGAAGGGTTACAGATTTAAAGGAAAAATGTGTCCGATAAGTTACAGAAGAGAATATCGCTTCATCTCCCTCAGACTTTCTCTCCATTTTCTCTCTCTGTAGGTCATCCTTTTTCTTCTTTCTGTGTTGTTTTGTCTGTTTCCCACATGTCATTGTGTTGCTGTAGGTTACAGCCAGAACGTACTCCCACCATTTGAGGTTCCTGCCCACCTGGTTCCTAGTAAATACTTCTACGTGTGTGGGGTAATGAATGTATGTCACTGGGAATTGGAACTGAGGGGATCTTTGTATCAACGTGTTGGCTTCAAACAGAGATCCTCTGTTTCCTACCGTAGGAGGCGAAAAGACGTCCAGTGTGTGTATATGTGTGTGATCCTAGTCCCTCGGGAGGTCCCTGGATGCTAGTTAGATATGACAGTTATTTTCCCAGTGGGCTTTTCTTTATCCAGCTCCAATAAGGAACATTACATTTCCTATAATTGAGATACGTGTTAGAATTGGGGTGCGTTTATAGTTGGGTGCATTTAAGGTTGGGTTTATGGTTAGGTTGAGATTATGGTGAAGGTTAGGAGATGAGAAATAATGTTTAGTTCACATGAGAAGAACAAATGTGTGTGTGTGTGTGTGTGTGTGTGTGTGTGTGTGCGTGTGCGTGCGCGTGTGCGTGTGTGTGTGTGTTAAAAGACGCTGAGTCTGTGAGAATCCTGGTTAATTGAGGCATCGACAGAATTCTGATGACCTTAGCAGGCTGTGAAGTCAGGGCTTTTATGGTGCGTTCTCATACTGATAGTGTCTGTGTGTAAGTGTGTGTGTAAGTGTGTGTGGGTGTCTGTTTTTGTGTGTGTGTGTGTGTGTGTGTGTGTGTGTGTGTGTGTGTGTGTGGGGTTGTCTGTGTTTAAGTGTGTGTGGGTGTCTGTGTGTGTGTGTGTGAGTGTGTGTGTGTGTGTGTGTGTGTGTGTGTGTGTGTGTGTGTGTGTGTGTGTGTGTGTGTGTGTGTGTGTGTGTGTGTGTGTGTGTGTGTGTGTGTGTGTGTGTGTGTGTGTGTGTGGTGTGTGTGTGTGTGTGTGTGTGGGTTTGTGTGTGTTTAAGTGTGTGTGGGTGTCTGTTTTTGTGTGTGTGTGTGTGTGTGTGTGTGTCTGTGTTCAAGTGTGTGTGTGTGGCAGGTGGAAGAGGACTTTATTGAGGGATAGATACCACCTAGCGTTTTATACCACCACGTATGCGACCAGGCATACATCAGAAGTCTTATACAGCCATGTATTTAGTATGTCACTATTTATATGTGTATAATACACGTCACTAGACACGCTGTTCCTGAACGGATGTGTACACACCTGTAGATATTCTTCTAGACAGTAGGGGGCGCAGTAGCCTGGGGATATATAGTCCCTCGACCAGGAAATTCTCAAGACACCTGAGAGATGAAGGAGGAATTTGTTACTGCGCCCCCTTGCTGTTTGGAGGAGTATCTACGCGTGTGTGCACGTCCGACTTGTTACTGCGCCCTCTAATGTTTGGAAGAATATCTACACGTGTGTGCACGTCCGATCAGTCGCTAAGGAAGGTCGACTGAGTCAGACGACTTAGAGTGTCTACTGACGTATATTGTTTACATGTATAAGAGCATTTATAAATAGTGACATACAAGAATCTGTGTGTGTGTGTGTGTGTGTGTGTGTGTGTGTGTGTGTGTGTGTGTGTGTGTGTGTGTGTGTGTGTGTGGTTCTGTGTGTGTAGGGGTGTGTGTGTGTGGTTCTGTGTGTGTGAGTGGGGGTGTGTGTGGGCAGGAAGCATTAAGACTGATCTCCTGCCAGGACCTGAAACCCATTTTCTCTCACGTTCTAATGAGGACACTTAGAATGTCATATATTCAACTATGCTATGTATGTCTGTTACAGAACCCTCTCTTAAGGTTTCAAACCATGCACTGGCAGGAACCACAAACGGGTACCATCACACACACAAACTGGGTTCCAGCAGAACCAAAGACGACAACAACTGTCATCTAAGATAAGATATGTCTGTTTGATCTGATGTCATGTGGACAATATCATGACTGGCGAGAAAATCTGTTTTGCAATCAAATGATATTCTCCATTAAAGAGACAGGGTTGCTGAATTTAAGTGACCTCAGCCCAAAACACAAATCCCTAAATTCTAAATCCCAAATCTAACCCCAAAACATGAAGCCAAAAACACTATTTCACTAAAAGGGACCACTAAAATGTACCCAGACGGCTAAATATGACTTGATTTACTAACCTTGTGGAATATTTAATTCTGACAAGTAGTAAAACAAGGACATGCACACACACACACAGAGACAGACAGACAGACAGACAGACAGACAGACAGACACACACACACACACACACACACACACACACACACACAGACAGACCAACAGACTTCCTCTCCTCTGGTCTGTTAACCATGGGCTGTCGGACTGAGCCATCTGCTGTCCTCCCCCCTCCCTCCTCCCCCCCTCCCCACTCCCTACCTCCGCCCCTCCCTCCCACCAACCCCCATCTCTCTCTCCGATCACTTCCTCCTCCTGTATCTCTCTATTTCTGTCCCCTCTTCCTGGTGACTTTCTCCCATTTTCTTTTTCTGCCCTTCTATTTATCTATCTATTCATCATCAACCACATTTTCATTCTCTTTTTACTACCAAACGTTAACGTCCCTCGTCTCAACCCTCGTCTCACTCTTCTTCTCATCCTTCGTCTCACCCTTTATCTCACCCTTTGTCTCACCCTTCGTCTCACTCTTCGTCTCATCCTGTGTCTCACCCTTCGTCTCACTCTTCTTCTCATCCTTCGTCTCACTCTTCGTCTCACCCCTCATGTACAGTATATATAATGTAATATATATAGTCTCTTCTTCAGCACTCATCCTTCTCTGTGTCTCAGTCAAACCACTCTAGACTCTCATTTTCTTCATATTCGTTTTCTTTCTGATTCCATTTCTATCTATGGGTCTATTTTCCATCCCTCTTTTTTCTCCTTCTCTTCCCATGTCTCCTTATCCCCTCCTCTCTTTCCTTCTGTTCCCATACCTCCTTCTCCCCTCTGGTATTTCTTCTCTCCTCTGGTATTTCTTATTTCCTCTGGTATTTCTTATTTCCTCTGGTATTTCTTATTTCCTCTGGTATTTCTTATTTCCTCTGGTATTTCTTATTTCCTCTGGTATTTCTTCTCTCCTCTGGTATTTCTTATTTCCTCTGGTATTTCTTCTCTCCTCTGGTATTTCTTATTTCCTCTGGTATTTCTTCTCTTCTCTGGTATTTCTTCTCTCCTCTGGTATTTCTTATTTCCTCTGGTATTTCTTCTCTCCTCTGGTATTTCTTATTTCCTCTGGTATTTCTTATTTCCTCTGGTATTTCTTCTCTCCTCTGGTATTTCTTATTTCCTCTGGTATTTCTTCTCTCCTCTGGTATTTCTTCTCTCCACTGGTATTTCTTATTTCCTCTGGTATTTCTTATTTCCTCTGGTATTTCTTATTTCCTCTGGTATTTCTTATTTCCTCTGGTATTTATTATTTCCTCTGGTATTTCTTCTCTCCTCTGGTATTTCTTATTTCCTCTGGTATTTCTTCTCTCCTCTGGTATTTCTTATTTCCTCTGGTATTTCTTCTCTCCTCTGGTATTTCTTATTTCCTCTGGTATTTCTTCTCTCCTCTGGTATTTCTTCTCTCCTCTGGTATTTCTTATCACCAGCAAAATCCCACTCTCCACATGAAGACTGTGTTTGTCTGGATCTTGAGCTCTGGGATGTGTCCCCAATGACACTCTGCTCCATATGTAGTGCACTACAGACAGGCCTTTGTTGAACTGCTTTAAAGAAGCGGAAAAGCCTCCAATGACTGCAGATTCATGGACCGTACAAAGGTTTCAGTGTCTCTGTGTCTGTCTGTGTCTCTGTGTCTGTCTGTGTCTCTGTGTCTGTCTGTGTCTGTGTCTGTCTGTGTCTGTCTGTGTCTGTCTGTGTCTGTCTCTGTCTCTGTCTCTGTCTGTCTGTGTCTGTCTTTGTCTGTCTGTGTCTCTGTGTCTCTGTGTCTGTCTGTGTCTGTCTGTGTCTCTGTGTCTGTCTGTGTGTGTCTCTGTCTCTGCCTGTCTGTGTCTTTCTGTCTGTCTCTCAGTGTCTGTAATGTTAAGTTATATTCACTTATAAGTCACTTTATACAGTAAGGGCTGATGTCTGTGTGTGTGTGTGTCTGTCTGTCTGTCTGTCTGTCTGTCTGTCTGTGTGTGTGTGTGTGTGTGTGTGTGTGTGTGTGTGTGTGTGTGTGTGTGTGTGTGTGTGTGTGTGTGTGTGTGTGTGTGTGTGTGTGTGTGTGTGTGTGTGTGTGTGTGTGTCTGTGTGTGCTGTCTGTGTGCCTGACTGTGTGTCTGTCTGTGTGTCTGTCTGTGTGTCTGTCTGTCTGTGTGTCTGTGTGTCTGTCTGTCTGTCTGTCTGTCTGTCAGTGTGTCTGCATGTCTGTCTGTCTGTCTGTCTGTGTGTCTGACTGTGTGTCTGTCTGTCTGTGTGTGTGTCTGTCTGTGTGTCTGTCTGTCTGTCTGTCTGTCTGTCTGTGTGTGTGTGTCTGTGTGTCTGTCGGTCTGTGTGTCTGTCTGTCTGTCTGTCTGTGTGTCTGTGCGTCTGTGCGTCTGTCAGTCTGTGTGTGTGTCTGTGCGTCTGTCTGTGTGTCTGTGTGTCTGTCTGTGTGTCTGTGCGTCTGTCTGTGTGTGTGTCTGTAATGTTAAGTTATATGAAGTCACTTTATACAGTAATGTTCAGATATATGAAGTCAGCTTATTCAGTAAGGGCTGATGTCTGTATATCTGTGTTGTAAACCAAAATGAATGATAATAAAGTCTCACATCACCAAACAGAGACAGAGACTAAGTCTTGATTTACCTATTTCTCTCACTCTCTTTTAAAGTTTTTCTATTTCCGTCTTCCCTCCCCCTTCCCTCACTTTGTCTCCCTCGTTTCTCTCACCCCATCTATATATTATAAATGAACACATTTTATGAGATCTATGGAGGAGGAAGAGAGTGGGTAAAAAGAGAGGGTATCAGCGTTATTCTCATGTAATCTGTGTTGTTTTACTTATAATATTACCTGTAGTCTACTGTCATGTTCCTGTAGTCTACTGTCATGTTCCTCTAGTCTACTGTCATGTTCCTGTAGTCTACTGTCATGTTCCTGTAGTCTACTGTCATGTTCCTGTAGTCTACTGTCATGTTCCTGTAGTCTACTGTCATGTTCCTGTAGTCTACTGTCATGTTCCTGTAGTCTACTGTCATGTTCCTGTAGTCTACTGTCATGTTCCTGTAGACTACTGTCATGTTCCTGTAGTCTACTGTCATGTTCCTGTAGACTACTGTCATGTTCCTGTAGACTACTGTCATGTTCCTGTAGTCTACTGTCATGTTCCTGTAGCCTACTGTCATGTTCCTGTAGACTACTGTCATGTTCCTGTAGTCTACTGTCATGTTCCTGTAGACTACTGTCATGTTCCTGTAGACTACTGTCATGTTCCTGTAGTCTACTGTCATGTTCCTGTAGACTACTGTCATGTCCCTGTAGACTACTGTCATGTTCCTGTAGACTACTGTCATGTTCCTGTAGTCTACTGTCATGTCCCTGTAGACTACTGTCATGTTCCTGTAGTCTACTGTCATGTTCCTGTAGTCTACTGTCATGTTCCTGTAGACTACTGTCATGTTCCTGTAGACTACTGTCATGTTCCTGTAGTCTACTGTCATGTCCCTGTAGACTACTGTCATGTTCCTGTAGACTACTGTCATGTTCCTGTAGTCTACTGTCATGTTCCTGTAGACTACTGTCATGTTCCTGTAGACTACTGTCATGTTCCTGTAGACTACTGTCATGTTCCTGTAGACTACTGTCATGTTCCTGTAGACTACTGTCATGTTCCTGTAGACTACCACCACGTTCCTGTAGACTACTGTCATGTTCCTGTAGACTACTGTCATGTTCCTGTAGACTACCACCACGTTCCTGTAGACTACTGTCATGTTCCTGTAGACTACTGTCATGTCCCTGTAGACTACCACCATGTTCCTGTAGACTACTGTCATGTCCCTGTAGACTACTGTCATGTTCCTGTAGACTACTGTCATGTTCCTGTAGTCTACTGTCATGTTCCTGTAGTCTACTGTCATGTTCCTGTAGTCTACTGTCATGTTCCTGTAGACTACTGTCATGTTCCTGTAGTCTACTGTCATGTTCCTGTAGTCTACTGTCATGTTCCTGTAGTCTACTGTCATGTTCCTGTAGTCTACTGTCATGTTCCTGTAGTCTACTGTCATGTTCCTGTAGACTACTGTCATGTTCCTGTAGTCTACTGTCATGTTCCTGTAGACTACTGTCATGTTCCTGTAGACTACTGTCATGTTCCTGTAGTCTACTGTCATGTTCCTGTAGTCTACTGTCATGTTCCTGTAGTCTACTGTCATGTTCCTGTAGACTACTGTCATGTTCCTGTAGACTACTGTCATGTTCCTGTAGTCTACTGTCATGTTCCTGTAGTCTACTGTCATGTTCCTGTAGTCTACTGTCATGTTCCTGTAGACTACTGTCATGTTCCTGTAGTCTACTGTCATGTCCCTGTAGACTACTGTCATGTTCCTGTAGTCTACTGTCATGTTCCTGTAGTCTACTGTCATGTTCCTGTAGACTACTGTCATGTTCCTGTAGACTACTGTCATGTTCCTGTAGACTACTGTCATGTTCCTGTAGACTACTGTCATGTTCCTGTAGACTACTGTCATGTTCCTGTAGACTACCACCACGTTCCTGTAGACTACTGTCATGTTCCTGTAGACTACTGTCATGTTCCTGTAGACTACCATCACGTTCCTGTAGACTACTGTCATGTTCCTGTAGACTACTGTCATGTCCCTGTAGACTACCACCATGTTCCTGTAGACTACTGTCATGTCCCTGTAGACTACTGTCATGTTCCTGTAGACTACTGTCATGTTCCTGTAGTCTACTGTCATGTTCCTGTAGTCTACTGTCATGTTCCTGTAGTCTACTGTCATGTTCCTGTAGTCTACTGTCATGTTCCTGTAGTCTACTGTCATGTTCTGTCATGTTCCTGTAGACTACTGTCATGTTCCTGTAGTCTACTGTCATGTTCCTGTAGACTACTGTCATGTTCCTGTAGACTACTGTCATGTTCCTGTAGTCTACTGTCATGTTCCTGTAGACTACTGTCATGTCCATGTAGACTACTGTCATGTTCCTGTAGACTACTGTCATGTTCCTGTAGTCTACTGTCATGTCCCTGTGGACTACTGTCATGTTCCTGTAGTCTACTGTCATGTTCCTGTAGTCTACTGTCATGTTCCTGTAGACTACTGTCATGTTCCTGTAGACTACTGTCATGTTCCTGTAGTCTACTGTCATGTCCCTGTAGACTACTGTTCCTGTAGTCTACTGTCATGTTCCTGTAGTCTACTGTCATGTTCCTGTAGACTACTGTCATGTTCCTGTAGACTACTGTCATGTTCCTGTAGACTACTGTCATGTTCCTGTAGACTACTGTCATGTTCTTGTAGACTACTGTCATGTTCCTGTAGACTACTGTCATGTTCCTGTAGACTACTGTCATGTTCCTGTAGACTACCATGTTCCTGTACGTTCCTGTAGACTACTGTCATGTTCCTGTAGACTACTGTCATGTCCCTGTAGACTACCACCATGTTCCTGTAGACTACTGTCATGTCCCTGTAGACTACTGTCATGTTCCTGTAGACTACTGTCATGTTCCTGTAGTCTACTGTCATGTCCCTGTAGACTACTGTCATGTTCCTGTAGTCTACTGTCATGTTCCTGTAGTCTACGGTCATGTTCCTGTAGACTACTGTCATGTTCCTGTAGACTACTGTCATGTTCCTGTAGACTACTGTCATGTTCCTGTAGACTACTGTCATGTTCCTGTAGACTACTGTCATGTTCCTGTAGACTACTGTCATGTTCCTGTAGTCTACTGTCATGTTCCTGTAGTCTACTGTCATGTTCCTGTAGACTACTGTCATGTTCCTGTAGTCTACTGTCATGTTCCTGTAGTCTACTGTCATGTTCCTGTAGACTACTGTCATGTTCCTGTAGTCTACTGTCATGTTCCTGTAGTCTACTGTCATGTTCCTGTAGACTACTGTCATGTTCCTGTAGACTACTGTCATGTTCCTGTAGTCTACTGTCATGTCCCTGTAGACTACTGTCATGTTCCTGTAGTCTACTGTCATGTTCCTGTAGTCTACTGTCATGTTCCTGTAGACTACTGTCATGTTCCTGTAGACTACTGTCATGTTCCTGTAGACTACTGTCATGTTCCTGTAGACTACTGTCATGTTCCTGTAGACTACTGTCATGTTCCTGTAGACTACTGTCATGTTCCTGTAGACTACTGTCATGTTCCTGTAGACTACTGTCATGTTCCTGTAGACTACTGTCATGTTCCTGTAGACTACTGTCATGTTCCTGTAGACTACTGTCATGTTCCTGTAGACTACTGTCATGTTCCTGTAGACTACCACCACGTTCCTGTAGACTACTGTCATGTTCCTGTAGACTACTGTCATGTCCCTGTAGACTACCACCATGTTCCTGTAGACTACTGTCATGTCCCTGTAGACTACTGTCATGTTCCTGTAGACTACTGTCATGTTCCTGTAGTCTACTGTCATGTCCCTGTAGACTACTGTCATGTTCCTGTAGTCTACTGTCATGTTCCTGTAGTCTACGGTCATGTTCCTGTAGACTACTGTCATGTTCCTGTAGACTACTGTCATGTTCCTGTAGACTACTGTCATGTTCCTGTAGACTACTGTCATGTTCCTGTAGACTACTGTCATGTTCCTGTAGACTACTGTCATGTTCCTGTAGTCTACTGTCATGTTCCTGTAGTCTACTGTCATGTTCCTGTAGACTACTGTCATGTTCCTGTAGTCTACTGTCATGTACCTGTAGTCTACTGTCATGTTCCTGTAGACTACTGTCATGTACCTGTAGTCTACTGTCATGTTCCTGTAGTCTACTGTCATGTTCCTGTAGACTACTGTCATGTTCCTGTAGACTACTGTCATGTTCCTGTAGTCTACTGTCATGTTCCTGTAGACTACTGTCATGTTCCTGTAGTCTACTGTCATGTTCCTGTAGTCTACTGTCATGTTCCTGTAGACTACTGTCATGTTCCTGTTCCTGACTACTGTCATGTTCCTGTAGACTACTGTCATGTTCCTGTAGACTACTGTCATGTTCCTGTAGACTACTGTCATGTTCCTGTAGACTACCACCACGTTCCTGTAGACTACTGTCATGTTCCTGTAGACTACTGTCATGTTCCTGTAGACTACCACCACGTTCCTGTAGACTACTGTCATGTTCCTGTAGACTACTGTCATGTCCCTGTAGACTACCACCATGTTCCTGTAGACTACTGTCATGTCCCTGTAGACTACTGTCATGTTCCTGTAGACTACTGTCATGTTCCTGTAGTCTACTGTCATGTCCCTGTAGACTACTGTCATGTTCCTGTAGTCTACTGTCATGTTCCTGTAGTCTACGGTCATGTTCCTGTAGACTACTGTCATGTTCCTGTAGACTACTGTCATGTTCCTGTAGACTACTGTCATGTTCCTGTAGACTACTGTCATGTTCCTGTAGACTACTGTCATGTTCCTGTAGTCTACTGTCATGTTCCTGTAGTCTACTGTCATGTTCCTGTAGACTACTGTCATGTTCCTGTAGTCTACTGTCATGTACCTGTAGTCTACTGTCATGTTCCTGTAGACTACTGTCATGTACCTGTAGTCTACTGTCATGTTCCTGTAGACTACTGTCATGTTCCTGTAGACTACTGTCATGTTCCTGTAGACTACTGTCATGTTCCTGTAGTCTACTGTCATGTTCCTGTAGTCTACTGTCATGTTCCTGTAGTCTACTGTCATGTTCCTGTAGTCTACTGTCATGTTCCTGTAGTCTACTGTCATGTTCCTGTAGTCTACTGTCATGTTCCTGTAGTCTACTGTCATGTTCCTGTAGTCTACTGTCATGTTCCTGTAGACTACTGTCATGTTCCTGTAGTCTACTGTCATGTTCCTGTAGACTACTGTCATGTTCCTGTAGACTACTGTCATGTTCCTGTAGTCTACTGTCATGTTCCTGTAGCCTACTGTCATGTTCCTGTAGACTACTGTCATGTTCCTGTAGTCTACTGTCATGTTCCTGTAGACTACTGTCATGTTCCTGTAGACTACTGTCATGTTCCTGTAGTCTACTGTCATGTTCCTGTAGACTACTGTCATGTCCCTGTAGACTACTGTCATGTTCCTGTAGACTACTGTCATGTTCCTGTAGTCTACTGTCATGTCCCTGTAGACTACTGTCATGTTCCTGTAGTCTACTGTCATGTTCCTGTAGTCTACTGTCATGTTCCTGTAGACTACTGTCATGTTCCTGTAGACTACTGTCATGTTCCTGTAGTCTACTGTCATGTCCCTGTAGACTACTGTCATGTTCCTGTAGTCTACTGTCATGTTCCTGTAGTCTACTGTCATGTTCCTGTAGACTACTGTCATGTTCCTGTAGACTACTGTCATGTTCCTGTAGACTACTGTCATGTTCCTGTAGACTACTGTCATGTTCCTGTAGACTACTGTCACCTAGACTACCACCACGTTCCTGTAGACTACTGTCATGTTCCTGTAGACTACTGTCATGTTCCTGTAGACTACCACCACGTTCCTGTAGACTACTGTCATGTTCCTGTAGACTACTGTCATGTCCCTGTAGACTACCACCATGTTCCTGTAGACTACTGTCATGTCCCTGTAGACTACTGTCATGTTCCTGTAGACTACTGTCATGTTCCTGTAGTCTACTGTCATGTTCCTGTAGTCTACTGTCATGTTCCTGTAGTCTACTGTCATGTTCCTGTAGTCTACTGTCATGTTCCTGTAGTCTACTGTCATGTTCCTGTAGTCTACTGTCATGTTCCTGTAGTCTACTGTCATGTTCCTGTAGACTACTGTCATGTTCCTGTAGTCTACTGTCATGTTCCTGTAGACTACTGTCATGTTCCTGTAGACTACTGTCATGTTCCTGTAGTCTACTGTCATGTTCCTGTAGACTACTGTCATGTCCCTGTAGACTACTGTCATGTTCCTGTAGACTACTGTCATGTTCCTGTAGTCTACTGTCATGTTCCTGTGGACTACTGTCATGTTCCTGTAGTCTACTGTCATGTTCCTGTAGTCTACTGTCATGTTCCTGTAGACTACTGTCATGTTCCTGTAGACTACTGTCATGTTCCTGTAGTCTACTGTCATGTCCCTGTAGACTACTGTCATGTTCCTGTAGTCTACTGTCATGTTCCTGTAGTCTACTGTCATGTTCCTGTAGACTACTGTCATGTTCCTGTAGACTACTGTCATGTTCCTGTAGACTACTGTCATGTTCCTGTAGACTACTGTCATGTTCCTGTAGACTACTGTCATGTTCCTGTAGACTACTGTCATGTTCCTGTAGACTACCACCACGTTCCTGTAGACTACTGTCATGTTCCTGTAGACTACTGTCATGTTCCTGTAGACTACCACCACGTTCCTGTAGACTACTGTCATGTTCCTGTAGACTACTGTCATGTCCCTGTAGACTACCACCATGTTCCTGTAGACTACTGTCATGTCCCTGTAGACTACTGTCATGTTCCTGTAGACTACTGTCATGTTCCTGTAGTCTACTGTCATGTCCCTGTAGACTACTGTCATGTTCCTGTAGTCTACTGTCATGTTCCTGTAGTCTACTGTCATGTTCCTGTAGACTACTGTCATGTTCCTGTAGACTACTGTCATGTTCCTGTAGACTACTGTCATGTTCCTGTAGACTACTGTCATGTTCCTGTAGACTAGACCTGTAGACTACTGTCATGTTCCTGTAGTCTACTGTCATGTTCCTGTAGTCTACTGTCATGTTCCTGTAGACTACTGTCATGTTCCTGTAGTCTACTGTCATGTACCTGTAGTCTACTGTCATGTTCCTGTAGACTACTGTCATGTACCTGTAGTCTACTGTCATGTTCCTGTAGACTACTGTCATGTTCCTGTAGACTACTGTCATGTTCCTGTAGACTACTGTCATGTTCCTGTAGTCTACTGTCATGTACCTGTAGTCTACTGTCATGTTCCTGTAGACTACTGTCATGTTCCTGTAGACTACTGTCATGTTCCTGTAGTCTACTGTCATGTTCCTGTAGACTACTGTCATGTTCCTGTAGACTACTGTCATGTTCCTGTAGACTACTGTCATGTTCCTGTAGTCTACTGTCATGTTCCTGTAGTCTACTGTCATGTTCCTGTAGTCTACTGTCATGTTCCTGTAGACTACTGTCATGTCCCTGTAGACTACTGTCATGTTCCTGTAGACTACTGTCATGTTCCTGTAGTCTACTGTCATGTCCCTGTAGACTACTGTCATGTTCCTGTAGTCTACTGTCATGTTCCTGTAGTCTACTGTCATGTTCCTGTAGACTACTGTCATGTTCCTGTAGACTACTGTCATGTTCCTGTAGACTACTGTCATGTTCCTGTAGACTACTGTCATGTTCCTGTAGTCTACTGTCATGTCCCTGTAGACTACTGCCATGTCCCTGTAGACTACCATCATGTTCCTGTAGACTACCACCATGTCCCTGTAGACTACTGTCATGTTCCTGTAGACTACTGTCATGTTCCTGTAGTCTACTGTCATGTTCTTGTAGACTACTGTCATGTTCCTGTAAACTACCACCATGTTCCTGTAGATTACCACCATGTTCCTGTAGTCTACTGTCATGTCCCTGTCATGTCCCTGTAGACTACTGTCATGTTCCTGTAGACTACTGTCATGTTCCTGTAGTCTACTGTCATGTTCCTGTAGACTACTGTCATGTTCCTGTAAACTACCACCATGTTCCTGTAGATTACCACCATGTTCCTGTAGACTACTGGCATGTTCCTGTAGACTACTGCCATGTCCCTGTAGACTACCACCATGTCCCTGTAGACTACTGTCATGTCCCTGTAGACTACTGTCATGTTCCTGTAGACTACTGTCATGTTCCTGTAGACTACCACCACGTTCCTGTAGTCTACTGTCATGTTCCTGTAGACTACTGTCATGTTCCTGTAGACTACTGTCATGTTCCTGTAGACTACTGGCATGTTCCTGTAGACTACTGTCATGTTCCTGTAGACTACTGTCATGTCCCTGTAGACTACCACCATGTTCCTGTAGTCTACTGTCATGTTCCTGTAGACTACTGTCATGTTCCTGTAGACTACTGGCATGTTCCTGTAGCCTGCGGTAACATGTCATTGACATACAGAATACGTGTGGGGGGTGACACACAGTCAGAGGCAGCAGGGTGCCGGCAGACTGACTGCAGGAGCACATTGCTCCATTTATGCTTGATGCTCAAAAACACTCAAATAAAAACGCATTCAGTAAGTCTAACACATAATACGTTTTAACGCACACTTATTGGCTACACTTATTGGATATTAAATCAAACCAAATTTGATAGATTATATTATTAATTAATTTTAAAGGTCAAAACCGAGAAGCCTACTAAAACTCCTCTCTAGTCTACATGCATGAACAGGTGTAACGAATTAAGACGGCGAGAAGCATTGCATGATGTGAACATAGTATTATAAGTATTATAAATAAATAAATAAATAATCTGTCTCTATGTCACATCACATATCTGTCTCTATTTGCCTGAAATTCAGGGGTACCAGCGAACATCACAACATAATTAAACTGTTTATTAAATATACAGATATATAATTGTCAGACACTTGTATTAAATATACAGATATATAATTGTCAGACACTTCTATTAAATGTACAGAATCGTCAGACACTTGTTAAATATATAGATATATAATTGTCAGACACTTATTAAACATATAGATATATACTTGTCAGACATGTCCTAAACACACATGGTGCTTGGCCACTTGTGGGCCATATTCTGCAGAGCTTTAGATGGATCCTAATTAATGGGTCCAACACTCCCAGTATGGCGCAACATCTGCACCCCAGTCGGTTATTTCCCACCATGTATGCGCACTGGTCACACATGATCTATATGCGGAACATGCACGCCTTATTTCCAGACAATACAGTGCTCATATGATAATATAGTGCTCATCGCATAATTACCGGCTAATAACGCACGGACTAACCGGCCAGGCACGCGCTCACCAAAAACTGCAGAATTTAACCCGTCACGCACCGGGGGTTTATTCCACCAATTCCATGACACACAGACGCAATAAATAAGTGATATCACACTCACCTGTAAATGATCAATATGTCTGTTTGGTACTGAGAGGAACTGGTTGTGATCAGATTGTAAGAATAATCTGCAGCCGGTCCTGTTTCCTCCCGTCGTGCCTCACCCACCCTCTCAACCTCACCCTCCTGCACTGGAGACTGGGGCTGATTCCGCTGAACATTTAGAGAATGTTCAGAATATGTCGAGTCTGCTGGATCGGAGCCACTCGGCTGATGTCGGTAAACACCGGCGTGAGATGGCAACATAATCACTGATTGTAATATCTGGGTGCCGTACTAAATGAAATTCAACCCTTCATAATTAAATATTGTAATATCTGGGTGACATAATAAATGAAATTCAACCCTTCATAATTAAATATTGTAATATCTGGGTGACATAATAAATTAAATCCAACCCTTCATAATTAAATATTGTAATATCTGGGTGCCATAATAAATGAAATTCAACCCTTCATAATTAAATATTGTAATATCTGGGTGCAATAATAAATGAAATTCAACCCTTCATAATTCAATATTTTAATATCTGGGTGCCATAATAAATGAAATTCAGCCCTTAATAATGAAATATTGACCGTAATTTATGATTGCATCTGAAGAAAGTTGTAGACATTATTGGACTGACTGAAAGTAACTTATTATTATCTTCTCTTATTTGAGAAGTTGTTGCAATATTATCGAGTACTACAACATATTCATGGTATTCTGTGTACCAAACCTACCTTGTGAGAACACAAGAGACATGTCTCAAACAGATTAAGGTAAGAACGATCTCATAATAAGGCACACCTGTTAATTAAAATGCATTCCAGGTGACTATCCCATGTAGCTGGTTGAGAGAATGCAAACAGTGTGAAAAGCTGTCTGGGCAAACAGTCACTACTTCAGAGAATCTGATATCAGTATAAAATGTATTGTATGTACATTTGTGGAAACAACCTGATTCCATTGAATAGCTTTGATGGCACTGGATGACTTGAAGCATAAAACATACCACCGCAAAAAAAGATCTAGATGTTTTTAATCTCAGTACAAAAAGGGAATTGGTCACATTTTACTTGTAGCCATACATTAACGGAGGCCAGATAGAAAAGCAGCATTAAAACAATCAGTAACGGCATTTGTATTAATATGAATAAAATAGTGACTATACTTTTATTTGTACAAGGAAATGGCTATAAATATAGAGGGAGACAGAATTTGACAAATAAAACAGGAATACAGACATTATGAGACATATCAAGAGATAAACGTTAAAGTTCAACTGGGATTGAGTCTACATTTTCTTCAGCCCTGCTCCCTCGGTTCTCTTATCACAGATATCTTTAAATAAACAAATCCACTTGGAGCCTTTTACGGGTTCATTTCTTCATTACAGTCTCATGGATCAGTGTTATCTTATTCACAAACTGTCTATTCTAGTTGGTCATACAGACGGAGATCACATAGCACCACCCCAGCTGCATCCCAAATAACCTCTTCATCTCGTTCTGGAGCCTATGTTGGGTACAGCTGAATGACCACTCACTCACATTGGGGCGACCAGTGCAGTTAAAACCCCTCCTGACCTTTTAATAAGCCACACACACCATCTGTCTGTTGTTGTCTCAAAAAGCGATTATGTCCTTATCTGTCTTGTCACTGGCGCCATACATACAGCGTCATATTCACTAGGCACCAAATGGAGATGAATAAACAGAAACATGTTGTTTGTTTTAAAAGGTTTCACTTCAATGTTTCCACGGCCCTGTGTCAGGTTCTGTTACGGCCTCTTCCTCCTGGCTGCGTGAGGGGTTTGGGCGCTGAGAGGATATGTGTTAGCAGGTCCACCCTCTGCTGTAATATCCCCGTTAGCAGGAACTCAGCTGTGACGACGGGGAGAGACGCGGAGAGGGCAGGGGCACAGAGAGGCCAGTCCTCCACACATGATATCACCACAGTGTGGGGTTTCTCAACGGACGGCATCTTGGACAGGAAACGAGCTCCGCTACAGGTGATGATGTCTTTCATCTGGGCCGGCTCCGGTTGGACTGACCGGGTCACATGGACCTGATAACCCTATGGAAAGGAGACCGGAGAATGTGTTATACAGTCTGTTGGGGAGTGAGGGAGGGGCCCCTGGTCTGTGGGGGGGAGGGAGGGAGGGGCCCCTGGTCTGTGGGGGGGAGGGAGGGAGGGGCCCCTGGTCTGTGGGGGAGGGGCCCCTGGTCTGTGGGGGAGGGAGGGAGGGGCCCCTGGTCTGTGGGGGGAGGGAGGGAGGGGCCCCTGGTCTGTGGGGGGGAGGGAGGGAGGGGCCCCTGGTCTGTGGGGGGGAGGGAGGGAGGGGCCCCTGGTCTGTGGGGGGGAGGGAGGGGCCCCTGTGGGGGGAGGGTGGGGTGAGGGGGGGTTGGGGGTCTGAGAGAAGTAAAGTGTAATTCCACTTTGAACAAACATGGATTAGGACACGAGCACAGCAGGGAACATGTATACGCACGCACGCACGTCTTTGATTACCTGCAGTAGTTGCTGGGTGCTGGCGGCCTTCAGAGATTCCTCCAGACAGAAGCTGAACTTCCTCTCCTGATCTCTGTCTTTCACCAGGAAGCGGTCAGTGGAGAGGAAACTGCCAGCTTTACCACACTGCAGGTTGGCATCATAACAGTTAGCACCCTGTCCAATAACAACCAGCCATCACATCCAGGGGGTGTCGACCAACCTTATCCAGCCAATCGGTAGTGATGATGGGCACGCCGCGTGCTACAGCACACAGGAACTTGACAGTACGCCGAACCTTGTCGGTCACCAGGTGGGTCATGTCAGACACACCCTTTGCCAGGCTGCCCCCCAGATGAAACACCACCTCCTCCCCCTCCTCATCCACCAGCCCCGTGAACAGCACCTGGGAATAGGAGGAGGGTGAGGGGAGAAACACACAGGCCAGTACATCCTGGGAGAAAATACTAAATGTGGAAATTTGGCAGTGAAAATGTTATTATAAATATTGACTGTCTGCCATCGATCTGCCTAGAGTTACTTCATATAATTAAAACCCTCCATGTCACTAAAGTCTAGAGAATGTAATTGTTATCAAGACCCACACATGAGTGACACACACACACACACACACACACCGTTAGCTTACCTTACAGGTGTTGCTGGCAGCTCTAGACCGGCTCAGTGTCCCAGGAGAGACAGATGACAGGGGGGAGACTGAGGAGGAACGAGGGGTCTTGGCTACAGTGGACAAATTCCCTGAGGAGCTGCGCTTGCCTCTGCCCTTACCTGTAGGAGTCTGGGACACCTGGACCTGAGGAGGAGAGAGACCATATCAGAGTCAGATACTGACAGGACTGAAGAGGAGAGAGACCATATCAGAGTCAGATACTGACAGGCCAGAGGAGAAACCATATCAGAGTCAGATACTGACAGGACTGAGGAGGAGAGAGACCATATCAGAGTCAGATACTGACAGGACTGAGGAGGAGAGATCATATCAGACTCAGATACTGACAGGTCTGAAGAGAGAGACCATATCAGAGTCAGATACTGACAGGACTGAAGAGAGAGACCATATCAGACAGACAGACTCTAACAGGCCAGAGGAGGAGAGGAGAGAGGCCACTAATGGGACTGAGGAAGGAAATCACTGGCACATTCGACCACTTCATTCATCACTAGGACTTCTGCAGAGATGGTTAGTGTACTTATATTGCTGAGACATGATAATGTCAAAGCAATTTCATGGCTGAAAAATAACTGAGACAGATTGGGAGACAGAGAAGAAAACTGAGAGGGAGAGAAGGAAACAGAGGGAGAGAGACAGACAAGAGGGAGACAGAGAGTTACCTCACTGCATTTGTCCATGGAACTTGGGGACACATCTTTTGTCTGGACCTTTTTCGGGGCTACTGACTGTCTAGCTGGGACTTTCTCCTGCACAGATCCAGCCTCTCCTGGCTTCTTCCTCCTCCCCTCCTGAGTGGTATCTCCCACGGCTATCCCTTTCCTCTGTGAGGTGGAGGCTCTACCGATCTTCACTGGAGGAGACACAGATTTCTCCATGTCTTTTGTCTCTTCTGCTGCACCACGTCTCGCTCCCCTCTGAGCTTTGACCGGTGGAACTTTAAACTCCCTTGGGTCCTCCTCTTCCTCAAGCTCCCTCTTCTTGGGTCTTCTAGCGGTTTTAGATGCCTCTCCCTCACCGGGGGGAGCAGTGGGGGGTTCTGGGGGGATTTGTCTTCGGCCCCTCAGTCTTCCTCCAGCAGGGAGACAGTTCTCTGTTATCTGGGCTGTCAATGTTTCTTCCTCTACTGATACAGGGCCTGACTTACTGGATTTAGCTGTTCTCCTGCGCCCTCTAGTGGCACCCACGTTCTCCTCCAGCTCCCTCTCAGGAGCATGATCCTCTTCTTTGGTCCTCCTCCCTCTGCTCTGGGAGGTTACACTAGCCACACTAGTAGTGGAGACATCAGACTTGAGGGAGCCTGTGGAACTGGAGCGGGAGCGTGTTCTCCTGGCCACCGCCTCCTCGCTAGAGAGAATATCCTGCACTGTGACCTCCAGGACTGCAGAGGGCGCCACTGCCGGCACAGCCACCGTCCTCCTCCTGGTGCTGCTCCGGGTGGGGGTGTCACTGACTAGCTCTGTGGTGGTAGTGGTGGAGGCCTTCCTCCCCCCTCTGCCTCGACCCCGACCCCTGGTCCCCTGGGTCCCTACACTGGATGTAGATCTTTCAGAGCTGACAGAGTTGGAACGAGACCTGGTTTTACTGAACAGCACTGGTTCCGGGTCACTGCATGGAACGTCCTGGTTCCGGTCTGGTTTTGGTGGAACTGCACTGACCCCTCTGGTGGATACTCTGCGCTCCCTCTGGGTTTCAGGTTCTTTATTTGCTTCTTGGTTTTCAATCTCTTCCACCGGTTCCATCTTCAGTCTCTCACCCACTTCATGTTCACCTCCCTGCATCGTTCCATCCTCTGTCTTATGCTCTTGTTTTTCTTTCAGGTCTCTGGTCTTGATGTCCAAGTCAAACAGTTTTTTATTTCTCCTTTTCTCCTTCACCAATCTTTCCTTCTCGATCCGCTCTCTCTCCACTCTCTCCTTCTCTTCTTTCTCCATTGTCTCTCTCTCCACTCTCTCCTTCTCTTCTCTCTCCATTGTCTCTCGCTCCACTCTCTCCTTCTCTTCTCTCTCCATTGTCTCTCTCTCCACTCTGTCCTTCTCTTCTCTCTCCACTCTCTCCTTCTCTTCTCTCTCCACTCTCTCCTTCTCTTCTCTCTCCATTGTCTCTCGCTCCACTCTCTCCTTCTCTTCTCTCTCCATTGTCTCTCTCTCCACTCTCTCCATTGTCTCTCTCTCCACTCTCTCCTTCTCTTCTCTCTCCACTCTCTCCTTCTCTTCTCTCTCCATTGTCTCTCTCTCCACTCTCTCCTTCTCTTCTCTCTCCACCCTCTCCTTCTCTTCTCTCTCCATTGTCTCTCTCTCCACTCTCTCCTTCGTCTCTCTCTCCACTCTCTCCATTGTCTCTCGCTCCACTCTCTCCATTGTCTCTCGCTCCACTCTCTCCATTGTCTCTCTCTCCACTCTCTTCTCTTCTCTCTCCACTCTCTCCTTCTCTTCTCTCTCCATTGTCTCTCGCTCTTTCCTTTCTCGCTCCATTTGGTCATGTTTCTCTCTGTCATCTTTAAGTTTCCTCTCCTCCACTTTCACACTATTTATTCCCCTCCTTTTCCTCTCCTGCTCGACCACTGCTGCCTCCTCTTCCTCCTCAGACGACACCTTCTGTCTCCTCCCTCCTATCAGTGACATCAGAGCCTTTCGCGTTCCTCTCGTCTGTCTCCTAGGAGGCTCAGAGCCCTCCACCTCATCTCCACCGGGGTCACAGCTCGTCAAATCCGCAGCACCTTTGATAGGACTGCTCTTCTCTCTGGAGTCCTGTTTATCCTCCTCTTCATCATCATCGTCATCATCAGCAATAAACATGGGGAGGGTTTCAGCTGTGGAGATGTGAGAGCTGGTGGGAAACTCTTCTTCTTTCCCACCCAGGGACCTTCGTAATGCTACATCATCATCATCATCTACTGGGTGTTGCTGGGACCTTCCTCTTCCTCCAGTTGAGTCGACTTCGGTTTCCTTCTGTTCCTCTTCAGATTCAACATCTTGGACCATGTCCAGAGTTTGAGCTGTGGCAAGGTAATGATCGGTCAGCATCGCACCTGGCTGTGTCACCTGCTCCTCTCCTCCCCTTAATAGAGTTGCTGGCATTGCTTCCTCCTCTTCCTCCTCGACAGACATGGGCAGGGTTTCAGCTATAGCAACCCAGGCCTGTGTATCCTCTTCCTCCAGGTCACTGCATGTCGGGTCAGCATAGGCTTGAGTGGCTTCCAGGGCAAAGTCCTCCCGCTTGTCCCCGCTAGGCAGTGCAGATCTCTGGCCACGGTCAGGCTCCTCGCCGTCCCCTGCAGATCCAAATTCCTGCGTTGGTTCTAGGTCATAATCCCCATGTGCAATGCTAACAGCGTGGGTACCCTCTCTGGCCCAGGGCCTGGATGTTGGTACGGGGACCGGAGCCACAGGACCATAATCCTGGGTGGCCTCCAGCTCCCCTTCCGGAGGATATAAGGCTTGGTCCTCGGCCCGG
Source organism: Dallia pectoralis (assembly GCA_029465975.1). Lineage (NCBI taxonomy): Eukaryota > Metazoa > Chordata > Actinopteri > Esociformes > Umbridae > Dallia > Dallia pectoralis. Next base: position 9,781,875 of record CM055763.1, on the reverse strand, counting down.
GGGCTGCTGTCTGACCGACCCAGCTGGAAGGAGTGTTGGTCGGGCTGCAGATGGTACAGCGGAGTGGACTCCAGGATTGGGTCCATGCTGCTTTGATGCTCCAACACGAAAGACTGGGTCTCAGCCACCGCAAAGTCTTCATCCTTCTGGCTGTCTGACGCAGAGGAGGATGACTGTAAGTAAAGGCTGGGCCTCGATGCAGGAGGGAGAGCTGGGCCTGTGGTAGGAACATAGACAGGTGAGACAGTAAAATGGCTGATTTCCAGTTGAAATAAGCAACACCGTAGTGGGCAGAACCTTAGTCCAGGGCCAGCCACAAGCCACAACTGAAAATGTAGAATCCTGTGAAACTATAGAAATGGTGAGATAATCAGTACTATTGTAGAAATCTCTGAAAGTCTCTGTGTGTCCTAAATGGCAACTAGTAACATATACAGGACACTAATTATAACCAGAGGTCTATGGGACCAGGTCAGAAGATGTGCACTACTTAGAAAAATAATTGTCATTTTGGACATAGCCTATATGAACCTTGACTTACGTCTAAAAGGGTCTTCGGGACTGAAGAATTCCTGAGTCTCCAACTCTACTACTGATGATGCGAAAGGGGTGGAGCACTTCTGTTGAGAACCTGTATCCTCTGCTCCACCCTCCCCTTCCTCCACATCTGTATCACTGTCCATCCTGGAGTCACAGGGCTCACTGACATCTGACTCTGGGACCACCTCCACTTTAAAACCCGAGCCCTCTTCCTCTATGTCTGTGTCAGCTTCACGGTCCCGAGACCGGAGAGATGCCACTTTGGTATGAGCGTCGGGTGACGTTGTCTGGGCTAATGGAGTAGGAGGGGTGGTGTCTTCCTCTGGTTCTGTGTCACTGTCAGACCTGATCTCCAGAGCAGCTGCAGGTTCTACAGTGAATTGTGGATGATGGATCTCTGCGGTTATACTGCTGGCTGAGGAGATGGGCAGGTCTTCTGTATCTGCAATCACATTATGGCGACCAGCTTCGGCTGTTCTGAATCCACAGGAACCTGACTCTGAAGGGTTTGCGTCTTCTTCCGGATCAGTATCACTGTCCAAATGGAGTTCAACTACCTCCACTGCAGAAGTGTCTGGTGTCTGATCGTGGTTAGACAAAGAGGACGTTACCATGGCAGCAGCATCAACATCCGTGTCACCGTCTGGTTTTGGATCTGTCTGTGGCACCTCATCTACTGGTCTCCTGTCCCGCTCAGCTCCAGCAAGCGTTAGCATAGAGCCCCTATCCAGCCCTTCCTCTGTGTCCGTGTCACTGTCCATGTGGAATATGCCACGCTCCGGGGGTGTGGTGGGTGCGGGCTGAACACAGCTCACAGCGGCAAACAGCATGTCCTCTTCATCTCCCTCCACGTCTGTGTCACTGTCCATAATGAGCACGGCTCTGGACTCTGTAGATGAGATCGGTCCAGAACCAGGCCAGCCATCTCTGTCAACCGGGCCAACCCGCTCCGCTACCTCGAAAGACACATCCTGTGCTCCTCTTGCTTTCTCTCCTGGTGCCTCTTTGTCTTCCGTCTCATCTTCCTCTTCGCTGTCATCCAGAATCATCCGAGCTCTTGTTGTTCTGGGCTTCCTTCTGGGTTTATCCATATCTCTCTCCTCCTCACTGATGCTCACTCCTTTATCGGGTGTGTTTTTAGCAGAGGAGAATGTGATGGGGCTCTCGTCCTCGCTGGTCGATATAGAAGGAACGATAATACAATGCACATCAAAATGTTAGCATATATAATCAATTAATTATATTCAACAAGTTGTGATTCGGTGGCGATGTTAAGAAAACAAAAGTGTGCATTCTGGGAACTTTACCTTTCTGGAATTACATCGCTTGTTGGACTCAAGAATTTTGAAGACACTATGATAGAAAGAGGTGAGGGCAAAATAAAGATAGATTTATAACACAGCAACTGCTGGATCAGAGCCACATAACCTGCTGACAATCCAATGACACCTGAAATGATTAACAGAATTTACCAAATAACTTACGTTTGTCTTTTCGTCCATCTCGCTCTTCATCAGAGTCGGACTCGGACTCAGGTACCAGCGTCTTCTCAGGCTGTGTGGGGGTTTGTTCAAATGCCAGGGGCTTGGTCCTGGATGGAGTTTTAGCCTCCAACTCTCCAATGACTCCTCTACCCTGTCTCATGGTGGTTCCAGCCTCCTGCCGGAGACCGTGGCTCCATCTGCTGGGGCTTTCTCTGAGCTGGGCCTTCCTGTTGTCTGGTTCGCTGCCCACTAGCCTACTAGAGTCTCTGGTAGTTGGGCACCTGTCCTCCAGTCCTCCCTTCTTGTCCACAGAAACATACTGGCAGGGTATGTCAGCCAGAACCAGACACTCTCCCTCGGTCAGGGCGTAGCGGACGTGCGAGGTCAATTTGGTCCGACCCTTCCTAGTCCCATTCATGCTGCCAAGGTCCCACACCAAAGCTTCCGTCTCCGTGGCATCACTGTTGCCCGGCCGACGTTTGTCGCGGAACACAGAGATTGAGATGACTGCATGTTGCTTGGATACGGAGCGAGCCAGGAGCGTCTGGGAACAGGAGTCTGGGTCACGACCCATCACATTCTCTCCATGGTAGAGAAGCAACTCTGTTATAACGAGGGAAGGATGTCAATAAAAATACCATTAGAAGCAGCAAATAGAAACATGTTATGAACCAAAACTTCATTCTGATTACGTTTTATATATTGAACCATGTGTTGCAGAATGCAAGAGGAAAAGAAATGAACGCTACACGTCAACAAAAAACTGTAGTGTATCAGGGTATATCTGTAATATGTAGCTAGCGGTTACTGTGGTAAATACTCATTTCATAATGGAGCTCTACTTACCAGTCTCTGGGATGTGTTCATTTTTCAACACCTTGAGTTTGGCAAGTGGCTGTCTTTGCTTATTGTTTCTCGACTCTACATTTTCCTCCTTATCCTCCAAAATCGAGTCATCAATCAGCTGTGTCGCCTCCATGAACTCCTGAATCTAAAGTCAGAGGGAGAAAAACATGACATGAGACAAACAGCCAACAAAATGAACAGAGCATTACTGAGTAACAACACAACCCAAGAGACCACCAACCCTCTGAGTATCCCAGATGTTACTGTGTGGCCAGTTAGAGCAAATGAAGCCAATAGATCACAGTATGTAATTCATTAATTTCGTAAATGGTGTAGTTTATTGTGTCTAAAGCTAATTGGTAATTCCTGTTATTTTAGGAGGTATAACCGTTCATCAAAAATGAGACCATGGACCGTGTTCACGGTCACTAATCCAGATGGCTAAGCGGCTAATAAGCACCACAGTCTATAGTACTAGTACAGTACGAGTACTAGTACAGTAAGTACAGTAGCAGATCGATACATGCACAACAGCAGGACTGCAAAGACAAAATAAGAAAAAAATCCCAAAACCCAGGTTTAAAATATTACTTACACTAGATTTTTTAAATGTGTTAATAAAGTTATTTAATAGATGCTACTGTGTTTTCTTATTTAAAATATATATAATATATATTATTGCTTTTCACATCAATAGCGTGACGCTATGTACACTTACCTTGCAACTCATGAAGAAAAGCTAATATCCGGTTAAAAAAATCTGCCCGCCTTTCATGGGGGCTTCGCGATATTATTGGCCGACACCACTGTCACTTAAGCGTTGAGGTTTGATTACTGGGAGAAAAGAACCTGCCTCATTACAACTAAGAATTTGATTGGACGTGTGAGTTACGAGTGAAACATTTCCCGCGCTGTGAATACGAATGGGCGTGTTCTCAACCAAACGCGCTTCGTCTGGTGAGGAACAAAAAAGCACATTACAAGAAAATCACAATAAAAGAGCACAATGTTTAAAGTTCGAAACCGATACAAATATAACATATTCATTGTTCAAGACAATATACTTCTATAAACATTAACAATAACTAAGGCTTGCTCATATATCATAAGAAATTTAAATAAAAAGCTACTGCCTCAGCGCAAAACGATTCAATAAGCATTGTTGAAAATGTTTAGGACATTGTGCAATGGGCATAATACGAATAAGCTGTTCAATCACGGGGAACGTTGTGCTAGATCGCGCCACACAATATGTCATGCCTTTAGTCCCAAATGCAATACACTTTAGATGGGATCAAGAAAAAAAAAACAATGAGAAAAGAGGCGTTTAATCGTGGACATTTATTCTGAAGAAAAAATCTGAAAACCGGAAATGTGACTGTTTTTTATGTTTCATTTCATTTTTTTATTGTAGAATTTACAAACAAACATGGCAAACATATAAACCACTTTTCCAGTATAAAGATATATAATATAGTAATACTCTACACATAGCTTCACGCAAAAGGTAAAAGTATATATAAGAATATATGAAACAGCTGAACTATATATGTGATTAATCAGAGTCACTAGCAGTAGTAGTAGTAGTAATAGTGATAGTAGTAGTAGTAGTAATAGTAGTAGTAGTGTAGTTCGTTTTTAACAGGTAACAAAAGTCTGCAGTTTGACCACCAGGGAACGTGTTAGTGTTAGGAGGGGCGTGTTTAGTGTTCGGCGATAACAGTTTTGCCATTCCCGTAATTGGGTCAGTTGCTAAGTAGCTATATTTAAATAATTTGGAGTTTTCTGATATTCAGTCAAACAGCAGTTTACTAATTTAGGAATAAACGAGTGGTAAGTTCCATTAGATAAGTTACAATAGATGGGAATACTGGACTTGTTTGTTATTGACACAGTTAGCTAACTGGCTGCATAGCGCATGATATCCAGCAAGTTAGCCAGTTAGCTATCTTTACGGGGGCGGGGGTGGAGTCCGTATTAAACATAATATCTAGCTGGCTACACGACTGTGTACTTTAGCAGGAATTATATTCTAAATATATAATTCATCAGCAGTGATATCCTACCAGAAGATATAGGTGGTTGTCTCACACTATGTTTAAAGCACTAATGTTTGTCAGCTATTTGCTTCCGACGTGTACTATGTTTAGCTATCTGAAGCTAGTAGTAGTGCGGTTAGCTATCTGAAACTATTACTGACTGTGTTGTAGCTATCTATATGTGGATTACCATATCTGGGTCACGAGGTGCCTCAGGAATGCACGTTTTGGTTTTTGACCTTGTGAAAATCACCAGATAAACTTAACACACCCACTTTTGGTTATTTAAATCATCGTGGTTGTGTTGCGTAAAGGCGTGAACGTGTAGCCCAGGAGGACTCAGGACAGAGTTTGGGATAGTCCGAGTGTATGTCACCCGTATGTCACTAGTAAACACGTGTTGTTGTGTTAATTACGAGATAAAAAAGGCAGTAAATATATGATGCTTCTGTTCACATTCACACATTAGTCCTAATAATATTGATGGATCAGGGGAGGACTAGTCTTCACCAGTATGTTGGCTCAAATGGAATAGCTTACTGGTTCTGCCCTCCAAATATACTGTCCTATTTCATTTTACACGACCGTCTTGTGATAATACTAATCTAACAAATACCCAATGTTGAGAACATGTTCAGAATGTCATTCTGAACATGTTCCTATCAATTAGAACATTCTGAACATGGTTTCCTATCAATTAGTAGCAGCACTGTGTAGATTCTCTTTACTACTAGATGCAATACATTCCAACTCTAGCGCATATTGAAATATTAAGTATTGACAATTGAACCAGTATTACCAGGTCATGACTGTCTCATGACCATCTTCTCTTACAGCTCATAAGACCAAATCAAAATGTTCTACACGTGTGGACCAAATGAAGCAATGGTGGTGTCTGGTAAGATATTATGTTTTCATGTTAATATTACTACAGTTCCAGAATGACACAGGCGCAAATACTTTGAATGTTTATCATCATAAATGTATTGTCACTGATCAGCTACTGTATAGTTGATGTTAAAAAGTGACAATTGCTTAGAGAAAGGGTTTCTTTTTAACAAGCAACATATCTGTTTTCAAAGATGGGTGTCAACATTTTTTTGTCATAATTTTCCCAAAATATCCAGTCTTAAGACACAGTCTTAAGGGAAACTGTATTGTTGCCTTTAACGGCTTCCTGTTTCACTGGTGTATAAACATTAGGTAAGAAATGTAGAAATGCATTAGTCATCCATCACCGTCACTAAAGTTAAGCACTTGGAATTCTATCATCTCTTATCTATATATGAAATACTCAGTGGTGTTATCCCAACAATATGAGGCTGCCTCGAGTTTGAACAACAAGGTTGACCATGAGTTTACACTTTATGGGCAAATAAATGTATTATTTAAAATAAGTCATTACTGAAGTACAACATAATGTGTTACAATGTTAAATGTACACATTATAGCTCTAAGTCTGTATTGTTCATTTATATTGTGTGTGTGTGTGTGTGTGTGTGTGTGTGTGTGTGTGTGTGTGTGTGTGTGTGTGTGTGTGTGTGTGTGTGTGTGTGTGTGTGTGTGTGTGTGTGTGTGTGTGTGTGTGTGTGTGTGTGTGTGTAATAGTTGATGTTACTTGTGGTTTGCTTTCATTGATTTGAATCTGTTGTCATCAAGAGTCTTGTGATACAGTTGAGAAATTCTGCACTCGGAGTGTGTGGTAAAAAATGATGATCAGTTCACTAGTTCACGTAGATAAGTGCTTCCCAACCAGGGGTACTAGGACTCCCAGAGGTACATGATAACACTCATGACACTATAGGTTTACTAGTAAAACTACAAAAAAAAGTTACTCTGCGGTTAGAGCAAAAATCTGTTGGTGGTACAGTAACTGAAACCAGTTGGGAACTGCTGTCTCAGATTCAGTAACACGTTTCCTATTCAAGTAAATAACTTATTTTTTATAGTGCACATTCAGGATGGGTTAAATCATTGAGATTTCCCACTTATTCTCCCTCTCTGTGACTTCAGGCTTTGGCCGTTCCCCCCCTCTAATGATTGCTGGAGGCAGAGTGTTTGTCATTCCCTGCATTCAAAAGATTCAGAGGTACGTTTGTTTTTTCGATCCCATTTTTTTCATTAACCTGTCTAATCCATCCAGGTTTTTATTCAGGGGTTCAGTTTCATTCAGGCGAGTGTTGATAATCTAGAGAAATAAGCCCTGGTTGTCCTCTACTGGGTTTGTATTGTTTATGGTTAATTGAGTATCAATTCCAGACAGATCTATGTCTTCACTTCCTCCTATCTGTTGTCACGTTACTATTTCCTCTCACCCACAGGATAACACTGAACACCCTGACTCTGAATGTGAAGAGTGATAAGGTGTACACGCGTCATGGAGTCCCCATATCTGTCACTGGTATTGCCCAGGTAGGACCGTAGCAATCAACCCCTACACCTTTTGGATTTGGGAAAGATGCCATGTTGGATTTATTATATTTAATGCGTTATAATTGTCTTTAAAACTCTACACAATCCAAACAAGATTCGATCATGGGAAAAAATAAATGCATGGTTGTATTATTATGAATATGGCATTGATATAACCAAAATATCATTTGTATGACAAATTCCTCTGAGGCTGTTTGTGGTACAGCTATTAAACTAAACAGCAGTACTTTGACAAACCGCAATTGCAGACTTAGTGTGCAATAAATCACAACTTATATAGACTTCAAATTTTTCTATTGCCACATTATGTATTTAGAGGATTTGTCAGATGTTGTTATCAACAAATGCACTGAGAAATCCCACAAAATAATAACAAATCTTAATATTAATGCAGTCTTATTAAATGTTTCTTCTGCTATGGTCATGCATATTCCTTTATTTATTTATTCTGTAATAAACATTTAACAGCCCTTTCAACGCAGGCCAGTTGAACCTTTAACCTCTGACCCCTTGTAGGTGAAGATCCAGGGTCAAAACAAGGAGATGCTGGCCACAGCCTGTCAGATGTTCATGGGGAAGTCTGAGGCTGAGGTGTCCAACATCGCCCTGGAAACACTGGAGGGTCACCAGAGGGCCATCATCGCCCACCTGACTGTGGAGGTAACAGTAACAGTAACAGTAACAGTAACCAGAGGGATGTAATGGCAGCATGTGTTGTCTCTGGTTAACCTGACTGTGGAGGTAACAGTAACCAGAGGGATGTAATGGCAGCATGTGTTGTCTCTGGTTAACCTGACTGTGGAGGTAACAGTAACCAGAGGGATGTAATGGCAGCATGTGTTGTCTCTGGTTAACCTGACTGTGGAGGTAACAGTAACCAGAGGGATGTAATGGCAGCATGTGTTGTCTCTGGTTAACCTGACTGTGGAGGTAACAGTAACCAGAGGGATGTAATGGCAGCATGTGTTGTCTCTGGTTAACCTGACTGTGGAGGTAACAGTAACCAGAGGGATGTAATGGCAGCATGTGTTGTCTCTGGTTAACCTGACTGTGGAGGTAACAGTAACCAGAGTGATGTAATGGCAGCATGTGTTGTCTCTGGTTAACCTGACTGTGGAGGTAACAGTAACCAGAGTGATGTAATGGCAGCATGTGTTGTCTCTGGTTAACCTGACTGTGGAGGTAACAGTAACCACAGTGATGTAATGGCAGCATGTGTTGTCTCTGGTTAACCTGACTGTGGAGGTAACAGTAACCAGAGGGATGTAATGGCAGCATGTGTTGTCTCTGGTTAACCTGACTGTGGAGGTAACAGTAACCAGAGTGATGTAATGGCAGCATGTGTTGTCTCTGGTTAACCTGACTGTGGAGGTAACAGTAACCAGAGGGATGTAATGGCAGCATGTGTTGTCTCTGGTTAACCTGACTGTGGAGGTAACAGTAACCAGAGTGATGTAATGGCAGCATGTGTTGTCTCTGGTTAACCTGACTGTGGAGGTAACAGTAACCAGAGGGATGTAATGGCAGCATGTGTTGTCTCTGGTTAACCTGACTGTGGAGGTAACAGTAACCAGAGGGATGTAATGGCAGCATGTGTTGTCTCTGGTTAACCTGACTGTGGAGGTAACAGTAACCAGAGGGATGTAATGGCAGCATGTGTTGTCTCTGGTTAGGGGCCTATTTCTCTGCCACGTCATTTTGGTCTTTTCACTTGACTGTTGTTAAATGTCTACAATGTTTAGATACAAGCCACTTTCATGTCATCCTACAGATTCTGTAATGAGTCTGAAGACTGTACAGCCATTCAAGTCAACTAAACAGAGTTGTTGCTTACTAGCCCGTAGGGATGACTGCGACCAGCCCGTAGGGGTGGCTGCGACCAGCCCGTAGGGGTGGCTGCGACCAGCCCGTAGGGGTGCAATATCCTTGCTACTCTTCCTCTACACTCATCCATGAGCTGTATGTTTTCATAGGACTGATGCTGTCTGGATGTTTTGTTGTTTTTCTTGACCCAACGGGGCAGCTGTTCTCTGGGACACTCAAACTGTGTCTGTTAGCAATATTAGACCAAATGGTTAACCTAATATACCGGCCACTGAGTATATTATATTTGTGTGGTTCCTTCTATCTGAAGGAGATCTACCAGGACCGTAAGAAGTTCTCTGAACAGGTGTTTAAGGTGGCTTCCTCTGACCTAGTCAACATGGGCATTGGCGTGGTCAGCTACACGCTCAAAGACGTTCACGATGACCAGGTTTGCTCTCTCTCATTCTGTCACTTAGGCTCTGAGATACAGTGGCACTACTATCAGTGGCTAATGTATTGTGGCTCGCTCTCTCTCTCTGTTAGGACTACCTCACCTCCCTGGGTAAAGCCAGAACCGCTCAGGTTCAGAAGGACGCCCGGATCGGAGAGGCTCAGTACAAACGGGACGCGGTGATCCGGGAGGCTCAGGCCATGCAGGAGAAGGTTTCGGCCCAGTATGTCAACGAGATCGAAATGGCCAAAGCCCAGAGGGACTACGAGCTGAAGAAGGCCTCGTACGACTACGAAGTCAACACCAAGAAGGCGGAGTCTGAGATGGCCTATCAGCTTCAGGTACGCCATCGGCAGACCCTGGGTCAGTGACTGATGACATCACGGCGTACAGTCTGGTTAGGGTTTCCTGAATGCACCGTGTCATTGTGACGACTGCAGGTGGCTAAGACTAAGCAGCGGATCGAGGAGGAGACGATGCAGGTGAAGGTGGTGGAGAGGTCTCAGCAGATCCTCCTGCAGGACCAGGAGATCACCCGCAGGGAGATGGAGCTGGAGGCCAAGGTCAAGAAGCCCGCAGAGGCCGAGAGATACCGGGTGGAGAAACTGGCAGAAGCCCAGCGGTACGCAGCCCTGATATGGCGCTCTGTTGATTAGACTCAGTATCACAAATAGACCACAATGGGATCGGTTTAGCTGAACTCTCTGTCTCTTGGTCTGTCTCTCGCTCTGTGTCTCTCTTAGTTCACAGCTCATCCTAGAGGCAGAGGCTGAGGCAGAGTCCATCAGAGTGAGTCCCACAGTGCTTCTCTAGTTCTCCTGTCCTAAATGACGTGTGTGTGTGTGTGTGTGTGTGACTGTGTGTGTGTGTATGTTCTGTCACTATTACTGTGGAATGTTTCGGACATCTGTGCCTTCCCAGGAGAGAGCGGTAACTGGGTCTTATGCTAAATTCTCTTTGACTGCATTGCAAACCTAAATGAAGGGCCTCCATTGTCACGTTTCTGGTTAAAATAAGATTTGTGCTCATACAGAAGGCATAATCATGGTATAACCCAGCATACTGTCACAGTTTAGTGGGAGCCTGGTTTGGACACTGTTCTGTGTATATGCTGTTATATGTGTAGTCTTCCTGTCTATAGATGAGGGGCGATGCTGAGGCGTTTGCCATGGAGGCTAAAGGTCGTGCCGAGGCACAGCAGATGGCCAAGAAGGCCGAGGCCTTTAAACAATATGGGGAGGGTGCCATGGTGGACCTGCTACTGGAGAAACTACCTCTGGTGAGTGAAACTGGCTGAGGTGGTCCTGGGAGTGTATACGTACTCATATGGTCCTGACACTGTCATTACTCCTCCTGTCCTGTAGATAGCAGAAGAGATCAGCAAGCCCCTGTCCATGGCCAACAAGGTGACCATGATTTCCAGTGGGGGTGGAGAAGTGGGTGCGGCCAAGCTGACAGGGGAAGTGATGGACATCATGACTCGATTACCAGCTGCTGTGGAGAAACTGACTGGAATCAATATCTCACAGGTACTCTTTTAATAATATAATACATCTCACATAATGTGTGTTGGACACATTGACAGACTTTTCCTTTCTTTCTACAGGTTGGCCTGTCCACCCGTATGGGCTGAGAAAAGCCCCCTGAGAGATACTGCCACCTAGTGCCTGTAGTCGCATACAACTCTCTGTCGTCTGTCTGCATGCCTCAACTCATTGTTTTCTGGGTCTTTTTTGCTCTGATCTAAACTTATGTTGCTGTCTTTTCATCCATATCTCTAAAAATCTGCCTAGATGAAAGGATGAAGGCCACTGTGAACATTTCTATTATTATATTCACTCCTCCAAGCCTGTTTTTGTCTGTCTGTGCGTTACCGGGTTGTGTCCATACAGACCAACTAATAATATTTTATTATAATCATTTTTATGTAGTCATTGTAACTCGTTTATTTGAGTTTAACATTTGTTTCATTATTATATAATTAGTGACTTGTTATTGTTCATAAGAAATGATGATGATGAGGTGCTGTTACTCAGCTGACTGTTTTGTCAAACAGCATTATTTTTAGGTCAACATTTGGCAGCAGGTGTCCAAGATTTAACTCTGTATTTAGTCTAGTTCCTGAACAATCACATGATTCCGTCTGACTGATGTGGTCCTGTGGGTCACACACCCAACATGTATGCAAACTGCCTTGTTCACATTGTTGGCTTGCTGGTTGCTATGTGTTTTATTTATCACCAGTGAAAGAAATGCTCGTCACCATTACTGTGAACTTAACTGTATATTTTTATTCTGAATTGAGAATTGTAATTCCTGTTCTCGTGTTATCTCACACATTGTGTCTTTCAGCTGGCATGCTTTGCATGTCTTATTGTGGTCAATTAGCTAAATTAGTATGAACTGGTGGAGTAAGACTGTGCTTCCTTAACAATAGATCTTACTATAGGTTGATCTACACATATAGAATAACATAAATATCGGTATACACATAAGAACTTGATAGAATGACCAGTGCCTTTCTTTTAGGTGAAATTAATCATATCAATTCAAGACATATTACAAAACCAATCAAGTGATATGTTTACTGTGGGCTGGCTCTTTTTTACTTTTTATTGAACGTTGTGCTTTTTCTAATATTGACGACTATGAAACCACTGAAATGTTTATGGTGGTTCAATAAATCAACCTATGTTGTCTGGTGGTGAACAACTAGCATCTACGCAGAGTAGCTAAACTTACGCTAACCGTTGTCATTACAGAGGATTTTCTGTTTGTTACTGACAAGTGATTGAAAGGGAAGTGGATAAAGGAGACTGGTGTTGGGTTTTTTCAACCTCTGACATGCCAGTCTGGGTCAGGTTCACTTCCAGTTGGTGGATAAGCCATGTGATGTATGAGGGAACTGGAGCTATTAGGTTACAAGTTGTATTTTATGCAATTGTCATTCCAAAGAGCTTTTTCAGTGAGCATATAGTAGGGGAAAGGAATGACATGGTGTGTGGACTGGGCTACAGAACTATTAGATGGTATATACAGGCAACTGACGTACAAGAATATATTAGCACATATGTTGAATAATCAGGTGCCATCATTTCATATCTTGCTATTATCATTTGGATGGCCTGTTTTCTAATTCTGCCTGTTTTCTAATGCAACCACAGTGCTGTTTTGATCCTTTTTTAGTACGGGTTGTACTTGTCAGGAACCATAGGAATAGAATTTATCTAATATTCGTTTTTTTCTACTTTATCAAGTAGTTTATCTTTTTGTCTTGCCAGCCTTATACGTCCGTATTGCCTGGCTAAGCAAGAAGCATCCTCGGTTTTGCATTTTATCCCCGGTTAAACATATTGCCGTTTAAGAGGCATGTGTGTTATGTCCTTATTCTGTGGACAAGAATAAGTACATAATGACATAAACCTGCAGAAATATGAAGGCAGTGATTAGACCTTCAACATTTGGGATGTATACTAGCTGCTCTTAGGAAAATGTGTTTTTAATTGATTGTATTCTTATGTTTTGCAAACTTGCCAAAATAGTGACTGGCCTGTGTAGTGTAAACTTTATATGCAAGTGCTGTTATGTCGAAATATATTTGGAAGGAAATTATTAAACATTGATACTTAACTCAGACTGTGCTTTTGTATGTGTGTGTTCATCTTCACTTTATTTGGAAAGGTTAATGTTTTATTAGAACATCTACAAAAATAGGCAACACAATGAATTACAATGTCAAGTGACAAGCGTTCTACAGAGGAACAAGAAGCAACCCGAAATCTAACAATATATTAGTCTAAACAAATTACCATTCTGTCCTTGGAATATGTACACAATAATCTGGTTCAGATTGAAAGACAGAGGACATCACTAACAACAAGATGTGTCTAATTACAGATACAGGAAATATAAAAATATGGGATTAGTTGAGCTACAGTGTATCAAAACAGGTCAATTGAGGAGCACATACTGTGTTTAAATGACACAACCATTCACACCCATTCAATCATCAAACTAAGATGAATTGATAACCTTGATCAAACCAGACAGGTATTTTAGAGGATTGTTTTTATCAGCATGCAGGAGTTTCTATGTTGGTCAGTTTATGTTCGATAATGCAGCGAAAGTATTTTTTATCCTGTTCCTTTTTGATGTTTCAACCATTAACCCGTCTTTTACTATCTGTGTAAACCACGCAGCACAAGGTTTTGCTTTGTGGTTTTCCATACAAGAACAGGTTTTATGAGGCAATTATATTTAGGAGAAATGTGAAACTGATCTGAATTGTAAATCATTAATCAACTAACTCTTTATGCTCCAACCATCATACTACCATAGGACTATAGTAACTGGACAGTACACACCAGTGTTGGCCAACCATCATACTACCATAGGACTATAGTAACTGGACAGTACATACCAGTGTTGGCCAACCATCATACTACCATAGGACTATAGTAACTGGACAGTACATACCAGTGTTGGCCAACCATCATACTACCATAGGACTATAGTAACTGGACAGTACACACCAGCGTTGGCCAACCATCATACTACCATAGGACTATAGTAACTGGACAGTACATACCAGTGTTGGCCAACCATCATACTACCATAGGACTATAGTAACTGGACAGTACACACCAGTGTTGGCCAACCATCATACTACCATAGGACTATAGTAACTGGACAGTACATACCAGTGTTGGCCAACCATCATACTACCATAGGACTATAGTAACTGGACAGTACATACCAGTGTTGGCCAACCATCATATTACCATAGGACTATAGTAACTGGACAGTACATACCAGTGTTGGCCAACCATCATATTACCATAGGACTATAGTAACTGGACAGTACATACCAGTGTTGGCCAACCATCATACTACCATAGGACTATAGTAACTGGACAGTACATACCAGTGTTGGCCAACCATCATACTACCATAGGACTATAGTAACTGGACAGTACATACCAGTGTTGGCCAACCATCATACTACCATAGGACTATAGTAACTGGACAGTACATACCAGTGTTGGCCAACCATCATACTACCATAGGACTATAGTAACTGGACAGTACATACCAGTGTTGGCCAACCATCATACTACCATAGGACTATAGTAACTGGACAGTGCATACCAGTGTTGGCCAACCATCATACTACCATAGGACTATAGTAACTGGACAGTACACACCAGTGTTGGCTGGGTCATTTCTCTACAGTTCTGCTACTACTCACTAGAAGGAAGAACTTCTCTATGGTTCCAGTGCTGGTTTTTTGGGTCATGTGGCCAGAAACAGGCTTTAATAAAGTGCAGCTGGTAGAGTAGTGGACATGTAGTGGACATATACATATATCTCTCTTCTGTGTCTGGGTCACAGCGTCAGATGATCATTACATTGTTCACCACACTAACACTGGGATACGTTCACATTTCATGTCACTGATCCTTCAGTGTTATGTGGTTACATGTGCTCGTCCTCAATCACAATGATCTGTCTCACATCTGGAGTGTCACGGCACGGGGGGGTGTGGCGGCACGGGGGGGTGTCGCGGCACGGGGGGGTCGTGTCCTCTCGGTTTCTGTTTCGGTGGGCTGTACTATTCCAGCTCGCATTTGTATGGACTTCTGTCTCTGGTTCAGTTTATATCTCACTGGCAGCAGCCAATCACAGAGCTCCTTGACTTATGGATCTGTTCTCCCAGAGAGCCCGATCCTGAGACCAATATAACTCAGATAGGAGTGAGACTGCTGGGGTATAGGGCTGGGGTATAGGGTATTGGGCTGGGGTATTGGGCTGGGGTATTGGGCTGGGGTATAGGGCTGGGGTATTGGGCTGGGGTATTGGGTATTGGGCTGGGGTATTGGGTATTGGGCTGGGGTATAGGGCTGGGGTATAGGGTATTGGGCTGGGGTATAGGGCTGGGGTATAGGGCTGGGGTATAGGGTATTGGGCTGGGTTATAGGGTATTGGGCTGGGGTATAGGGCTGGGGTATTGGGCTGGGGTATTGGGTATTGGGCTGGGGTATAGGGCTGGGGTATAGGGTATTGGGCTGGGTTATAGGGCTGGGGTATAGGGCTAGTTCCATATTGTAAATGTGTGCGCTGGAAAATGAATTTGAACTGTTTTAGGATTTAAAATGTGCATGTATGACAGAACATGCAAACTTAAAGTACTAAAGTTATTCCAAGATCTGTAACCACAGATGAGTTATTGCTTCATGTCAGAATGTCAATACGTTATTAAACCCAAAACCTTCTTACAAAGTATAGAAATCCGATACCCAGCGTTATACATTCAATGTAGCGTAATCTGACATTACGTCATCTATCAGTGTTCCTCAGCCAAGCTAACAGAGCATGTGGAAGGCCCATTGATAAGCACTATGCAGAATAAGGAAACAACCCACCAACCATTGTAATTTTCCACTCTAATCAAATGTAGAACAGCATCTACAGTTTAGGGAGGTGAAGCGAAAAACCGAACCAGCAGTATTTCATCCATCCATCACAGAGAAAGAAAATAAACAAGAAAGTGACCCACTCGCCCAGTCCCCTTCATCTCCCTGGACACCACGCCCCCCCCCCACCACCTCTGAGCCCTAATTCCTTCATCTATATAACGACTGGAGGAATCTGGAGGAAAACGGAAGGAGAACTGACTGATCTCCATCTCTATCAACACTACACCATATTCATGGCATCCTCTGTGAGAAACGAGTGAATATGGGCGAAGGATGGGCGGAGCTTGCAGTCCCGGTTCCAGCAGCTCAGCATGAGATCATAAAGACCCTGAGGACAGACGTCTGGTCTGCTGAGATAAACCTAGAGAGGGAGGGAGGGGGGGGAGAGAGAGGGTGGGAGAGAGAGGGAGTGTTCAGTATGGACACAGCACATCATCTCCCGGTCACTGTGCCTGTGTAACAAGTGTGTGTTACGTGTGTGTTACGTGTGTGTGTACCTGTCTGCTGTGGTCTCTGAAGAACTCCCCAGCGTTGTCTATGACCTGTTCGTCAGTCAGGCTGGAGTAGGGCTGTTCCTGGCACACGCTCAGCATCTCCCACAGGGTTACCCCAAACGCCCACACGTCACTGGCCGTGGTGAACTTCCCCTGAGGACACAGACTGTTACTGACAGCTCTCAGCATCATCAGTGAGGTTACACCCATATTAGCATCATCTGAGATGTTTCCTCACCATCAGAATGCACTCCCAGGCCATCCAGCGTATGGGGAGGACAGCTCGGCCCTGGATACGATAGTAGTCACCAGCGTAGAGGTTTCTGCTCATCCCAAAGTCTGCGATTTTGATCGGGCGTTCCCCACCCCCGTCGTCCCCACCTTCACCCCTCTCACCCCCCACCAGGCAATTTCTGGTGGCCAGGTCACGGTGCACAAAGTTCAGGGAAGAGAGAAACTTCATCCCTGAAGCGATCTGACTGGCCATGGAGATCAGGGCAGGATAGCTGAGAGGGAAGGAGAAATGCAACATTTTTTTAAAAAAGTCGATCGTGAGATTGTTTTGCTGTCATGATGAGTGTTTGCCCTGTCACCTGATGGTGGCGCTGTGGTGTGCGGGTCCAGTCTTGTCCAGCAGGACTCTGTGTGAGAGGTACTGGTTGAGGTCTCCACATTCCATGTACTCTGTGACCATGCAGAGGGGCTCGCTGCTCACACACACTCCCAGCAGACGGATGATGTTGGGGTCCTTAAGACGGGACAGAATCTTCCCCTCTTTTATGAAATCATTCCTGCATGCGAGGGACATCGATCAATGAGATAAGGCAACGGGAGGAAAAGGAGGATAGGAATGACAGAGAAACACAGATTTGCCTAATTTGACTGTAGACCAGTTGACAGAGATAATCTATCCACACACACAGACCTGGCATTCTTTGAGGCGTCAGGGCGCAGTATCTTAACAGCCACCAGAAGAGGGCGACCTTTCCTCACATTGAAGGGAAATTCCAGGTTAGGCAAATCCTGAGGGCTTGTTATTTCACACAGGTGGACCTGAAGACGAAGCCAACAGGAAGGTTACTTTCAGACAACCAACAAACAGTGTACAATGTTTATCCACTGTCTCACACGATCAGAAAACAGGCTACATGTTGTGTGTGTTATAGTATAAAACACACACACACAGGCACACCTATAAGCACAGACTAACACACACATTATACTAGAACATAATACACACCTCTCCAAACTGTCCCTCCCCCAGTTTCTCCTTAAACACCAGACACTGTCTGGGCAGCTCAGGCAGTGGGGGACCATCTGATGCTGTGGGGCTGGGTGAGCTCAGAGCTGGTACAGCATACGTGTTGTTTCCACTAGCAACACACAGTCAAACCTCATTTAAAATCACTAGCAACACACAGTCAAACCTCATTTAAAATCACTAGCAACACACAGTCAAACCTCATTTAAAATCACTAGCAACACACAGTCAAACCTCATTTAAAATCACTAGCAACACACAGTCAAACCTCATTTAAAATCACTAGCAACACACAGTCAAACCTCATTTAAAATCACTAGCAACACACAGTCAAACCTCATTTAAAATCACTAGCAACACACAGTCAAACCTCATTTAAAATCACTAGCAACACACAGTAAAACCTCATTTAAAATCACTAGCAACACACAGTCAAACCTCATTTAAAATCACTAGCAACACACAGTCAAACCTCATTTAAAATCACTAGCAACACACAGTAAAACCTCATTTAAAAATCACTAGCAACACACAGTCAAACCTCATTTAAAATCACTAGCAACACACAGTCAAACCTCATTTAAAATCACTAGCAACACACAGTAAAACCTCATTTAAAATCACTAGCAACACACAGTCAAACCTCATTTAAAATCACTAGCAACACACAGTCAAACCTCATTTAAAATCACTAGCAACACACAGTCAAACCTCATTTAAAATCACTAGCAACACACAGTCAAACCTCATTTAAAATCACTAGCAACACACAGTCAAACCTCATTTAAAATCACTAGCAACACACAGTCAAACCTCATTTAAAATCACTAGCAACACACAGTCAAACCTCATTTAAAATCACTAGCAACACACAGTCAAACCTCATTTAAAATCACTAGCAACACACAGTCAAACCTCATTTAAAATCACTAGCAACACACAGTCAAGCCTCATTTAAAATCACTAGCAACACACAGTCAAACCTCATTTAAAATCACTAGCAACACACAGTCAAGCCTCATTTAAAATCACTAGCAACACACAGTCAAGCCTCATTTAAAATCACTAGCAACACACAGTCAAGCCTCATTTAAAATCACTAGCAACACACAGTAAAACCTCATTTAAAATCACTAGCAACACACAGTAAAACCTCATTTAAAATCACTAGCAACACACAGTCAAAGCTCATTTAAAATCACTAGCAACACACAGTCAAAACACATTTAAAATCACTAGCAACACACAGTCAAACCTCATTTAAAATCACTAGCAACACACAGTAAAACCTCATTTAAAATCACTAGCAACACACAGTCAAAATTTAAAATCACTCATTTTTAAAATCACTAGCAACACACAGTAAAACCTCATTTAAAATCACTAGCAACACACAGTCAAATTTAAAATCACTAGCAACACACAGTAAAACCTCATTTAAAATCACTAGCAACACACAGTCAAAACCTCATTTAAAATCACTAGCAACACACAGTCAAAGCTCATTTACAATCACTAGCAACACAGAGTCAAAGCTCATTTAAAATCACTAGCAACACAGAGTCAAAGCTCATTTAAAATCACTAGCAACACACAGTAAAAAAATCATTTAAAATCACTAGCAACACACAGTAAAAAAATCATTTAAAATCACTAGCAACACACAGTCAAAGCTCATTTAAAATCACTAGCAACACACAGTCAAAGCTCATTTAAAATCACTAGCAACACACAGTCAAAGCTCATTTAAAATCACTAGCAACACACAGTCAAAGCTCATTTAAAATCACTAGCAACACACAGTCAAAGCTCATTTAAAATCACTAGCAACACACAGTCAAAGCTCATTTAAAATCACTAGCAACACACAGTCAAACCTCATTTAAAATCACTAGCAACACACAGTCAAAAAATCATTTAAAATCACTAGCAACACACAGTAAAAAAATCATTTAAAATCACTAGCAACACACAGTCAAACCTCATTTAAAATCACTAGCAACACACAGTCAAAGCTCATTTAAAATCACTAGCAACACACAGTAAAACCTCATTTAAAATCACTAGCAACACACAGTCAAAGCTCATTTAAAATCACTAGCAACACACAGTAAAAAAATCATTTAAAATCACTAGCAACACACAGTAAAAAAATAATTTAAAATCACTAGCAACACACAGTAAAAAAATAATTTAAAATCACTAGCAACACACAGTAAAAAAATCATTTAAAATCACTAGCAACATACAGTAAAAAAATCATTTAAAATCACTAGCAACACACAGTAAAAAAATCATTTTAAAATCACTAGCAACACACAGTAAAAAAATCATTTAAAATCACTAGCAACACACAGTAAAAAAATCATTTAAAATCACTAGCAACACACAGTAAAAAAATCATTTAAAATCACTAGAAACACTCAGTAAAAAAATAATTTAAAATCACTAGCAACACACAGTCAAAGCTCATTTAAAATCACTAGCAACACACAGTCAAAGCTCATTTAAAATCACTAGCAACACACAGTCAAAAATCACTAGCAACACACAGTCATTTAAAATCACTAGCAACACACAGTCAAAATTTAAAATCACTAGCAACACACAGTCAAAGCTCAAAAATCACTAGCAACACACAGTCAAAAATCACTAGCAACACACAGTCAAAGCTTTTAAAATCACTAGCAACACACAGTCAAAGCTCATTTAAAATCACTAGCAACACACAGTCAAAGCTCATTTAAAATCACTAGCAACACACAGTCAAAAAAAATCATTTAAAATCACTAGCAACACACAGTAAAAATCATTTAAAATCACTAGCAACACACAGTCAAAAAATCATTTAAAATCACTAGCAACACACAGTCAAAAATCACTAGCTCATTTTAAAATCACTAGCAACACACAGTCAAAGCTCATTTAAAATCACTAGCAACACACAGTAAAAAAATCATTTAAAATCACTAGCAACACACAGTCAAAGCTCATTTAAAATCACTAGCAACACACAGTCAAAAATCACTAGCTCATTTTAAAATCACTAGCAACACACAGTCAAAGCTCATTTAAAATCACTAGCAACACACAGTCAAAAAATCACTAGCTTTTAAAATCACTAGCAACAGTCAAAGCTCATTTAAAATCAGTCAAAGCTCATTTAAAATCACTAGCAACACACAGTCAAAGCTCATTTAAAATCACTAGTCAAAGCTCATTTAAAATCACTAGCAACACACAGTCAAAGCTCATTTAAAATCACTAGCAACACACAGTCAAAGCTCATTTAAAATCACTAGCAACACACAGTCAAAGCTCATTTAAAATCACTAGCAACACACAGTCAAAGCTCATTTAAAATCACTAGCAACACACAGTCAAAGCTCATTTAAAATCACTAGCAACACACAGTCAAACCTCATTTAAAATCACTAGCAACACACAGTCAAAGCTCATTTAAAATCACTAGCAACACACAGTCAAAGCTCATTTAAAATCACTAGCAACACACAGTCAAAGCTCATTTAAAATGAATAATAGACTCTTGGTTCAAAAGCCTCAGTATTTACATATCTACAAACAAGGTCTAATATATGTGGATCTGATCTGATTAGATCTGATCTGATCAGACTGTCAGGTAAACGGGGGGTGTTAACTCTTACCTGACCCCCTGCAGGCTGACTATATCTGCCTCAGCATAGTGGGGTACACTGGGAGGGAGAGGGGGGGAGAGTGCTGGGTAGGGAGGAGCTCCGGGGTACGGGGGAGGTTCTTCTGTAGAGGAGGGAAAGCCTTTCTCCACATCCATGCCACAGGCTGGAGAGGAGGAGGAGAGGGGAGAAGGTCAGGAACAGAGGAGTTAGAAGGGGACCAGGCAGAGGCCTGTATCTACTGTTACTAATTAATATGTTAACGTTGTGTTAAAAACAGTTAAAAACAGTACACACAATGTAGCATGTTGTCCCAGTAAACGAGTGCAAGACAAATGGTTTATAATGGAACGCGTGACTGCAGGTGTTATTTTTACAAACAGTGGAGCTCCAGGTTGGGGTGCATGCTGGGAGATAACCCCAGCCAGAGGCTCTTACCCTGGGCCTCGTTATTCAGACTCTTCTCCATAGGGTGGGAGGAGTCCCTGGTCAGAGGGACGGTTAAGGGCCAGGAGGAGCCATGCTGTCTCTGATCTGACAGGAGGACGTGATAGCCTGGGTTGTTTAACAGAAATGCTGACGGGACACACGTGAACCAAACACACACACACGTGACCCAAACAGACACACACGGACACACACAGCAAGGCAAAACACACAACAAGGCAAACCATAAACACAAGGCAAACAACAACAAGACACAGCTCAACACTAGAACCACTAGTAACATTAGAACCACAGCAAGCCAGTTATAATACGGAAAATAAGAGGTGTGAGGACATGAAAAGAACATAGCAGAAGAGAACAGACCAATGGGATGGAACAGAGAAGAACAGAAGAAGAGAACAGACCAATGGGATGGAACAGCGAAGAACAGAGAAAAGAGAACAGACAAATGGGATGGAACAGAGAAGAACAGAGAAAAGAGAACAGACAAATGGGATGGAACAGAGAAGAACAGAGAAAAGAGAACAGACCAATGGGATGGAACAGAGAAGAACAGAAGAAGAGAACAGACCAATGGGATGGAACAGCGAAGAACAGAGAAAAGAGAACAGACAAATGGGATGGAACAGAGAAGAACAGAGAAAAGAGAACAGACCAATGGGATGGAACAGCGAAGAACAGAAGAAGAGAACAGCATAGACAAGGCAATGTCAACAAACTCAGGCAAAGGTCACACATAACCAGAACACAATGGTTAAAGGTATATAGTCAGGATGCATTTCTGTTATTCAACATATCATCATGATCCAACACGGTTTTCATTTCTCTAGGCTAGTAAAGAAACCAAAGTGTCTCCTTGCAGCGATGTCTAACTAGGAATGCTTTCTCTCCTTCTAGGTTTTTCCTTCCTGCCAGTAAAGAATGGATCCTTGTGTTTTTCTCATGCACGTGTGTGTGGATCTGTCTTGCACGTGTGTGTGGATCTGTCTATCTGCACTTCCTGCTAGCATAAGGTTGCTTTTATAACGTTGAAGTATTATCTTTTTCTCTCTAAAAAATCCCTTTGAAAAGTGCATCTCATTCAGATCACTGCAGCTAGAGTTCTGACAGTAATGTAGAGAGCTGAACACATGACACTCATTCTTGGTCTATTGCTTTGGCTCCCTGTATCTCATAGAATAGATTTTAAGATACTTATCTGTCCCTGACCCCCAGTCAGTCCCCCAGTGTCTCCCTGTATTTTACCAGTGTTATCTTGCCGTGTGAGGTCTCCCTGTATTTTACCGGTGCTATCTTGCCGTGTGAGGTCTCGTGGTCGCAGGAGGGCACTGGGTTCCTGGTACTCCCCCTCTCCATCACAACGCTCTCTCTCTCGGTCATCAGGGAAGGTGTGTATGCGTTGGTAGCGACTGGAGTAGCTGTGTGTGTTGTTGATAACAACGCTGTCCGAGGGGACTGACAGGTGAACGTGCAGCTCATCATTGGACAAACTGCCCTGGGCCTAGAATAAGAACAGAAAGATCATTAGGACAGACTGCCCTGGGCCTATAATAAGGACAGAAAGACAGTTAGGACAGACTGCCCTGGGCCTAGAGGACAAGAAGACAGTTAGGACAGACTGCCCTGGGCCTAGAGGACAAGAAGACAGTTAGGACAGACTGCCCTGGGCCTAGAGGACAAGAAGACAGTTAGGACAGACTGCCCTGGGCCTAGAGGACAAGAAGACAGTTAGGACAGACTGCCCTGGGCCTAGAGGACAAGAAGATAGTTAGGACAGACTGCCCTGGACCTAGAGGACAAGAAGACAGTTAGGACAGACTGCCCTGGACCTAGAGAACAAGAAGACAGTTAGGACAGACTGCCCTGGGCCTAGAGGACAAAGAGAGAATTAGAACAACATACAAATGGAACCCAGAGCACGCATGCACACGAGTCTGGTCAGACTGAATATTAAGAATAAAGGTTTAGTCATATGAACACATCCACTGCATCCTCACCTTGCCCAGTATCTTTTTCCAGTACTGCCGCCACAGAATGACAGCGATAATAGCCAATAGCAGCAAGATGATGCCCACCAGGCAGCCAATCAGGATGGCTGTGTTGCTGCTGTCATGCTTGGCCACAGGAAGGCCGGACCTTGGGGTAGCAGCAGCGAAGTCAGCCTCTAAATAAGGACAGCAACATAATGAAGCATTTAGTGTGTGTTCGTGTGTGTGTGTTCGTGTGTGTGTTTGTGTTTGTGTGTGCAGGTTCATGTTTGTTTGTGTACATGTGTGTTCATGTGTGTGTGTGTGTTCATGTGTGTGTGTGGGCCCTAGGTCTGGTCTAGTTGACAGAATGTGTTCTCAGTTACAGATGACCTTGGGTGAGAGCAGCACTTATTATACAGTACCCTATTCCCTTCACAGTGCCCTATTTTGGCAGTAGAGGACTCTGGCCTAACATGCACTGCCTAGCTAGTCATTTGGGACACAGACACAGGACTCTGAGTCACATGAGCTGAAGAAAGGACTCCTCCGGGTGTTAAAACACATGACTGAAACACTGGCATTGTAACATACATGGCAGGAGAAAATAACACCATAACAGAGTTCCTACCGGACTTACACACACACACACAGCGACACACACCTACACACACGACACACACAGCGACACAGCTACACACACGTGTCTGTTTACACGATGAGGTACAACCATGTTTGTGGACTTGAGCCTCTTCTGTGTGAAACCCACCTGACATTGTGCTGTTACCAGTGTTGTCCATCATGGGGGTGGTGGGGGTTTCTGGAGGAATTAGGGATAAACTGATCAGACAGAGGAGACGGTTGTTCTGTGTGGTTTGGATGTCCATGTGGATGTAGTGTAAATGGTCCATGTGTGAGGATGGACTGTGGCAGGGCTTGAGGAATGAGTGGAATAGTAAAGGGATAAGATCAGGGAATTATGACAGGGACAGGGGACGAGGACAGAGGGTGAGGACATGGACAGAGGATGAAGACAGGGGACGAGGACAGAGGGTGAGGACATGGACAGAGGGTGAAGACAGGGGACGAGGACAGAGGGTGAGGACATGGACAGAGGGTGAAGACAGGGGACGAGGACAGAGGGTGAGGACATGGACAGAGGGTGAAGACAGGGGACGAGGACAGAGGGTGAGGACATGGACAGAGGGTGAAGACAGGGGACGAGGACAGAGGGTGAGGACATGGACAGAGGGTGAGGACATGGACCGAGGATGAAGACAGGGGACGAGGACAGAGGGTGAGGACATGGACAGAGGGTGAGGACATGGACCGAGGATGAAGACAGGGGACGAGGACAGAGGGTGAGGACATGGACAGAGGGTGAGGACATGGACCGAGGATGAGGACAGAGGGTGAGGACATGGACAGAGGATGAAGACAGGGGACGAGGACAGAGGGTGAGGACATGGACAGAGGATGAAGACAGGGGACGAGGACAGAGGGTGAGGACAGAGGGTGAGGACATGGACCGAGGATGAGGACAGAGGGTGAGGACATGGACCGAGGATGAGGACAGAGGGTGAGGATGAGGACAGAGGGTGAGGATGAGGACAGAGATACAAATGGGAGGTGGGAAGGCTTACTCACCGGAGGAACCACTAGAGGAGTTGTGGTGGAGGATGGGACTGACGGCAGTCTGGAAGACAGGAGGAGGAGTGGAGGAGACGGGAGGAGCTGGGGAAGGACCAGGAAGGGCCGAGCCGCTATCTATGGGGTCCACACCCTGCCCATACGGTTCTGACAGAGTGACACATGTGTATTATTAATATAAGGTCCACACCCTGCCCATACGGTTCTGACAGAGTGACACATGTGTATTATTAATATAAGGTCCACACCCTGCCCATACGGTTCTGACAGAGTGACACATGTGTATTATTAATATAAGGTCCACACCCTGCCCATACGGTTCTGACAGAGTGACACACATGTATTATTAATATAAGGTCCACACCCTGCCCATACGGTTCTGACAGAGTGACACATGTGTATTATTAATATAAGGTCCACACCCTGCCCATACGGTTCTGACAGAGTGACACATGTGTATTATTAATATAAGGTCCACACCCTGCCCATACGGTTCTGACAGAGTGACACATGTATTATTAATATAAGGTCCACACCCTGCCCATACGGTTCTGACAGAGTGACACATGTGTATTATTAATATAAGGTCCACACCCTGCCCATACGGTTCTGACAGAGTGACACATGTGTATTATTAATATAAGGTCCACACCCTGCCCATATGGTTCTGACAGAGTGACACATGTGTATTATTAATATAAGGTCCACACCCTGCCCATACGGTTCTGACAGAGTGACACATGTGTATTATTAATATAAGGTCCACACCCTGCCCATACGGTTCTGACAGAGTGACACATGTGTATTATTAATATAAGGTCCACACCCTGCCCATACGGTTCTGACAGAGTGACACACATGTATTATTAATATAAGGTCCACACCCTGCCCATACGGTTCTGACAGAGTGACACATGTGTATTATTAATATAAGGTCCACACCCTGCCCATACGGTTCTGACAGAGTGACACACATGTATTATTAATATAAGGTCCACACCCTGCCCATACGGTTCTGACAGAGTGACACACATGTATTATTAATATAAGGTCCACACCCTGCCCATACGGTTCTGACAGAGTGACACATGTGTATTATTAATATAAGGTCCACACCCTGCCGATACGGTTCTGACAGAGTCACACACATGTATTATTAATATAAGGTCCACACCCTGCCCATACGGTTCTGACAGAGTGACACATGTGTATTATTAATATAAGGTCCACACCCTGCCCATACGGTTCTGACAGAGTGACACATGTGTATTATTAATATAAGGTCCACACCCTGCCCATACGGTTCTGACAGAGTGACACATGTGTATTATTAATATAAGGTCCACACCCTGCCCATACGGTTCTGACAGAGTGACACACATGTATTATTAATATAAGGTCCACACCCTGCCCATACGGTTCTGACAGAGTGACACATGTGTATTATTAATATAAGGTCCACACCCTGCCCATACGGTTCTGACAGAGTGACACACATGTATTATTAATATAAGGTCCACACCCTGCCCATACGGTTCTGACAGAGTGACACACATGTATTATTAATATAAGGTCCACACACTGCCCATACGGTTCTGACAGAGTGACACACATGTATTATTAATATAAGGTCCACACCCTGCCCATACGGTTCTGACAGAGCGACACACATGTATTATTAATATAAGGTCCACACCCTGCCGATACGGTTCTGACAGAGTGACACACATGTATTATTAATATAAGGTCCACACCCTGCCCATATGGTTCTGACAGAGCGACACGGTCCAAATACCGACACACTGCGCTGTACATAACATCTGCATTCAGATCAGATCACTATTACTACACTGTACCGGAGTAGAAGGAGATCTCAGAGATGAGGAGCCATTGATCAGCGAAGGTAAACTGGCATCGTAGGATCTGGGCAGGGCGGCCCCCCAGTGGAATGGAGATTGGGCGTGAGGATGGGTCTTTAAGGTCCTCCAGGGGTATGGCCAGTGAGAGGGGGGGTGAGGACCAAGGGACCAACAGGCCAGGTTTAAACTGACACTCCACCTGCCGGAAGACTCGCACGCCCTGGGTGTGACGGTTGTTACTGTGTACCTGGAGAGGACCGGAGAGAGGAACGCAGGATAAGAAACAGAAACAGAAGACATTTTACAGCTCCTTAGAGGAACCCGTCGAGGGGAAAAGGATGTTTATAGACTATAGGAAGTTTAATAGTTAGTAGAACACAGATGTTTATAGACTATTAAAGTTAATAGTTAGTAGAACACAGATGTTTATAGACTATTAAAGTTTCATATTTAGTAGAACAGATGTTTATAGAATATTAAAGTTTCATATTTAGTAGAACACAGATGTTTATAGAATATTAAAGTTTCATATTTAGTAGAACACAGATGTTTATAGACTATTAAAGTTTCATATTTAGTAGAACACAGATGTTTATAGACTATTAAAGTTTCATATTTAGTAGAACACAGATGTTTATAGAATATTAAAATTTCATATTTAGTAGAACACAGATGTTTATAGAATATTAAAGTTTCATATTTAGTAGAACACAGATGTTTATAGACTATTAAAGTTTCATATTTAGTAGAACACAGATGTTTATAGAATATTAAAGTTTCATATTTAGTAGAACACAGATGTTTATAGACTATTACAGTTTAATAGTTAGTAGAACACAGATGTTTATAGACTATTACAGTTTAATAGTTAGTAGAACACAGATGTTTATAGACTATTACAGTTTAATAGTTAGTAGAACACAGATGTTTATAGACTATTACAGTTTAATAGTTAGTAGAACACAGATGTTTATAGACTAATACAGTTTAATAGTTAGTAGAACACAGATGTTTATAGACTATTACAGTTTATTAGTAAGTTATCAAACCAGGCATACTATAAACTAAGACTGTGAGGACATTTTGCCTTTATCAAATCTAATGTTGTCTTGGTCATACTATACAATTATTTATTGCTTGACTTTGTTGAATAATACATAAGATAAAGAGCTTTCAAAAATTGCATACTACATCGCAATCTTGTTAAAAGAAATCCCGATTCCATTATTTTTCTAAACTGTTCAGCCCTAATAGTAATGTAAATATGCCCTTAGAGAAGAGCTGGTTCAGGGGCTTTGTTCACAAACCATAACCGACCCCAGAGGAACACAGTCCAACCCGAAGTAATGGAGACAGCACTGTTTGACACAATGATCTCATCCGTTTATATTCTAATGTATTACTTTGTAATGCTGTTGGTGGGAGAGCGGTGATGATAGCAGATGGAAGACAAAAAGAGTCATGTGGGACCTGGGGACCTGGGGAAGGGAGAGGGTGGAAATGTTCACTTAATCAGCAGGGGGGAGTAAGGTCTGGTGTTGAGGAACCACTGACAAGGTAGTCATTAACTGGACACTTGCTAGGGCCAACCTCACTAACGCAAACCATGTGTGGATCCGTGTAGCACATACACACACACGCACACACACATGCACACACATGCACACACATACACACACACGCAATCCTTGACCCAATCACTGACCCACATGTGCATCGGAAGTGAACACACAATAACCAGTAAACAGGACCGACTGGTGTGCGGTAAACAGGACCGACTGGTGTGCGGTAAAACGGAACCGACTGGTGTGCGGTAAAACGGAACCGACTGGTGTGCGGTAAACAGGAACCGACTGGTGTGCGGTAAACAGGAACCGACTGGTGTGCGGTAAACAGGACCGACTGGTGTGCGGTAAACAGGACCGACTGGTGTGCGGTAAACAGGAACCGACTGGTGTGCGGTAAACAGGAACCGACTGGTGTGCGGTAAACAGGACCGACTGGTGTGCGGTAAACAGGACCGACTGGTGTGCGGTAAACAGGACCGACTGGTGTGCGGTAAACAGGACCGACTGGTGTGCGGTAAACAGGACCGACTGGTGTGCGGTAAACAGGACCGACTGGTGTGCGGTAAAACGGAACCGACTGGTGTGCGGTAAACAGGAACCGACTGGTGTGCGGTAAACAGGAACCGACTGGTGTGCGGTAAACAGGACCGACTGGTGTGCGGTAAACAGGACCGACTGGTGTGCGGTAAACAGGACCGACTGGTGTGCGGTAAACAGGACCGACTGGTGTGCGGTAAACAGGACCGACTGGTGTGCGGTAAACAGGACCGACTGGTGTGCGGTAAACAGGACCGACTGGTGTGCGGTAAACAGGACCGACTGGTGTGCGGTAAACAGGACCGACTGGTGTGCGGTAAACAGGACCGACTGGTGTGCGGTAAACAGGACCGACTGGTGTGCGGTAAACAGGACCGACTGGTGTGCGGTAAACAGGACCGACTGGTGTGCGGTAAACAGGACCGACTGGTGTGCGGTAAACAGGACCGACTGGTGTGCGGTAAACAGGACCGACTGGTGTGCGGTAAACAGGACCGACTGGTGTGCGGTAAACAGGACCGACTGGTGTGCGGTAAACAGGACAGACTGGTGTGCGGTAAACAGGACCGACTGGTGTGCGGTAAACAGGACCGACTGGTGTGCGGTAAACGGAACCGACTGGTGTGCGGTAAAACGGAACCGACTGGTGTGCGGTAAAACGGAACCGACTGGTGTGCGGTAAACAGGACCGACTGGTGTGCAGACAGCTCGTCTAAAACTTTTCTGTATTGGGAGAACGTTTGGAAACATCTGCCATTAGCCGACCCAGACCGGTCCCATTCATGCTCCTATTGTGGTTACTCCGGGGGTTGGGCTCCTCACATTCTGATTGGAGGAGAATGCATTAACCAACCAACAGCCAGGAGTCTGCAGACACCGACCTACCACAAAAAGCTGTCATCAACCCCATGACAGTGCTGAGCTCATTTATACCACCAGGCAGTTGCTTATCAGCAGTGCCCCTTAGGGAGTCCCAGAGACAATCAAATGTAATCATATGAGGATCCCAAATCCCAACTTACCACAGAAACTCTACCCAGCCCACAGGACATACCCAAATCTCCCCACATAACAGCACAGCATTTCACCATAGAGAAACCGCAAGAACACATAAAAATGGAGTGAAGCAAACCAATGGCACCCCAGAGAAGCAACCCAATGATGAACGACATCAGCAAATGAAAGCTAACTGAATAGTGGGACTGTGAGAAGGATTTATCCGATAAATCTGAGTCTAGCCACATAATTAGAAAGAGATGAGAT
This sequence comes from Dallia pectoralis, assembly GCA_029465975.1. Lineage (NCBI taxonomy): Eukaryota > Metazoa > Chordata > Actinopteri > Esociformes > Umbridae > Dallia > Dallia pectoralis. The sequence goes on along the minus strand of CM055763.1, from coordinate 9,751,101 downwards.
GGTTGTTATTGTGTTGTGAAATAACAACACTATTGTTATGGTATTTGCTAAGCCTGTAGTGAATACATCTCTAACAGACATGAATGACCCTAATGTCAACGAAAGACAAGCACCAAAAAGCCAACTCTGTAATTAAGTATCTAAATGTTATGAAACATCCTTTTCTGCTATTATAGTACCCTATTTTAGCGTTCAAAAGGTTGGATTAAAAATCAAGTATACACACAAAACATTATGACCTTCAATGATTTGTATGATGATGATGGCAGTGGCCTCTTTCAGCAGGATATTGCACTCTGCCAAACGGCACACATAGTTTAGGAATGGTTTGAGGAACATGATGAGTTCACGTGGTCACCCTGGCTATGGTGGAGGGGTGTATTGGCCTGGACACGAGGTACTGAAAGTCTTTACATGTATGGTGTAAAACCCAACACACACACACTCCTGTTACCTGCATGGTGTGAAACCCAACACACACACTCCTGTTACCTGCATGGTGTGAAACCCAACACACACACTCCTGTTACCTGCATGGTGTAAAACCCAACACACACACTCCTGTTACCTGCATGGTGTAAAACCCAACACACACACTCCTGTTACCTGCATGGTGTAAAACCCAACACACACACTCCTGTTACCTGCATGGCGTAAAACCCAACACACACACACTCCTGTTACCTGCATGGTGTGGAAGCTGCGTGTGGTCAGGAAGTGGAACTCGATATGGACACTGGCCTGTCCCAGAGCCTCTCTGCTCCAGCCCAGGTAGTCATACCCCGGCCACAACCTCAGTTCCTTGGTCTCTGTGAAGTCATCTCCCCCTAACACACCGTCCACCAGCTGGCCCAGGCCTCCAAACTGAACCCTAAAACACACACAGAACATCAATACACAGCAACGGTGGAGTTTAGTGGTAGAACTCTGGTTCTCCCGTTCTCTCAACAGAACGCATGTCTGGTGTAGTCCTGAACAAACACACCTGTTTAGGTCAACGTGGGCCAGATAATTAGTATAGGAGTTGAATCAGCTGTGCTGTACAGTTAAGGAGTACTGGGGGACAGGAAGTGGGAACCAGTGCTGTAGTGGACACGTCACACACTTTATCTCCAATAGACACACACAATATCACACACTCACACCATTATGTATTAGTTTGGTCACAGACACATCTGGTATACACAGGACTGGGTTGTGTCAAACTGTTAGCTCACCCGCTTGGAAAACAGTGGAGCCCCATTAAAAAGGCTTCCTTAAAAAGGCTTCCTGCTTTCCCCCACATGCCAGGACTTGACAGTCCAAAAGTACTCTGAACTCTACACAAATAATAGATCATTATATTCTTATTCGATTAGGTGGTGTGGAGTTCATTGGCTCAGCGAGGCACCCAGAGAGCCTGGGCACAGATGAAGGAGTTAAGGAACACAGCCAGATAGTGATGGGAGGAGTTAGGGACACAGCCAGGTAGTGATGGGAGGAGTTAAAGAACACAGCCAGATAGTGATGGGAGGAGTTAGGGACACAGCTAGTAGATGCACTTACCCCGCCTCTGTGCTGCCATCATAGGTGGAATCGTTGAGGTACACAGGTGAGCCAGACAGATGCATCACATGACCTACAGGAGCCGTGTATGCCAACAGACCATCTGACAGGGAGGATTACATTATTAACTCACACCTGGTGCATTATTTAAAATGTAAAACCATTTAAAATGACTGGAGCATATCTAGACTGGATTAATTAATAATTATATACCTACAGTATAAATGTTACATGTATACACAAATATGTTTTTAATTAACAAATGACCAAACACATGTCCAGATGTGGCCCGTGAGCTGAGCAGTTTGTCCCCTCCTAAGTGTGACTCACCGTTCCATAGACAGCCATACAGCTCTACTCGGAGACAGACACTCATGACCCGGTCTGCCAGGGGGTAGAACCGGACGTAACGGGCAACAATAGGAGGGCCCAGGTCCTTCAGAACCACATCATAGGTATTCTCATTCCCAGACACCACCTGGGAATGAGAGGAACAAAGGATCTAGGAACAGCCATGTACCTACTGACAGAACAAACCCCTCTGTAAAAGACAAACAGAGAATTAAATGGATAGATACCAGACAGATACAGCGGTGTGTTTACCTCCTGACCCCACCGGTCCTTCCAGGTGATCCAGATTCGTCCCTCTCGGGAGTAAACGAGTCGGTAGCTGCGGGCAAACTCCCGGCCGTGCCCATCGGCATGGCGACCCTGGGTACCCACCAGGGCCAGGAAGTGCAGTGAGCGCAGGTCCACCTGGAGGATTTGACCCACAACTCATGAAGACCAGAAAGTCTGACCCAGTCACATGAGTCTAGACAGGATACACCACAGTATCCACCTCACATAGTCTGACCCAGTCACATGAGTCTAGACAGGATACACCACAGTATCCACCTCACCCAGTCACATGAGTCTAGACAGGATACAACACAGTATCCACCTCACCCAGTCACATGAGTCTAGACAGGATACAACACAGTATCCACCTTACATAGTCTGACCCAGTCACATGAGTCTAGACAGGATACACCACAGTATCCACCTCACATAGTCTGACCCAGTCACATGAGTCTAGACAGGATACACCACAGTATCCACCTCACCCAGTCACATGAGTCTAGACAGGATACAACACAGTATCTACCTCACCTGTAGATATTCTGAAGCACTTGGGTAAACTGCTCCCGAAGGACACCAGGCACCATCCCCCTCTCCTGTACTCAACCTGGCAATGACACAAACACAGATATGGGTGTCAGATATGGGTGTCAGATATGGGTGTCAGATATGGGTGTCAGATATGGGTGTCAGATATGGGTGTCAGATATGGGTGTCAGATATGGGTGTCAAAGGGAGAGAGAGAGAAACAGTGACACAGTGAAATGGAAAGAGAGCATAAAACGGAGTGAAAATATACAAAGTTGCACAATTTTTCAATCATGTAAAGCAGAAACTTAAGATATAAGAGATAGGCTACTATACCAGCTGACACAGTGCCACACAGGCCAGCTGACACAGTGCCACACAGGCCAGCTGACACAGTGCCACACAGGCTAGATGACACAGTGCCACACAGGCTAGATGACACAGTGCCACACAGGCTAGATGACACAGTGCCACACAGGCCAGCTGATACAGTGCCACACAGGCCAGCTGATACAGTGCCACACAGGCCAGCTGACACAGTGCCACACAGGCCAGCTGACACAGTGCTACACAGGCCAGATGACACAGTGCTACACAGGCCAGATGACACAGTGCTACACAGGCCAGATGACACAGTGCTACACAGGCCAGATGACACAGTGCCACACAGGCCAGACGACACAGTGCTACACAAGCCAAACCCACTGATGTTTTCCAAACCCACCTGCCGTGTTTGGCCTCAGTAGAATCTGACCAGGCACTGGAAGCTGTGATGTCAGAGTCTGGGATGGTGCCGTCTTCCATCCCTAAGGCATACCGGCACTGACCTGCGAGGGAGTGAGAGGGTGAGTGTGGGAGAGTGTGGGAGAGAGAAGACAGTATTGATCAGCAGGCTAAAAGAAAATCAGGGTTTTCATGGTTAAACAGGGTGTAGCAGCCCCCCGGATCCAAATAGAGAGAGTCTCGACTGATGCAAGGTGTTCTTTATTCGTTTCGCGTCAAGTCACCATGACATTTTATCATTACGGTTGTTTCACCTTCGCACCGTGAAAACTGTATTTGAAACATAAATACAACATACATTTCACTATCTTGTTTCGGTTACAAACGTCATTATGAAGGCGAACATTCAGGATGACAGAAGTTAATTTCCACATAATTAACGTGTGCAAACAATAAGATTAAAACCATATCGTACCTCGCTGCGCTCACCAAGGGATGCAAACAATATACAATATCCTTGCGTCAATTGTGTCATTCACCCGATAACTACCCTCGAATCTGATGCACACTACGGTGCTAAATAGAGACAGATTACAATTCACAGGTGCACCACATTTCCGGTCAATCACATGCCAATTACATTACAACACATACAGAATATAAATCACAGATGTTCGAATGAGTTACAAATATTTACTAACAACCCATACTTTATAAACATGCATACATCAAATCCAAAGTGGTCCTTTACACAGGGTTCTGCAGTAATGATGGGGTTGTTCAGACAGGGTTCTACGGGGCTCTGCAGAGATTCTTGTGGTTTTCAGACAGGGTTCTATAGGAGGCCAATACTGATTTGTCTTAACGCGGCATCTGTGAAACATTAAATCAATGTTTGGAGTGTCACCCTGTTTGTTTGTTTGTTTGTTTGTTTCCTTGTTGCGACTCAAATTGCAGCAAACCTGGTTGACTGATATACTATTATCATTATCCTTATTCTGTCTTAACTGGTTTTATTTAACTATGTAGAATATTAAAAACACAACAAACTAACCAATCTTTTTCTAAGTCTCTGTTTGACCTTTGACTTCTCACCTGGTTTGAAGTGCCATTCGTGGTCATCCGCTGCCGACAGCGCCACTAGGACAACAGTAACTACGACTACAGGCAACAGCCGCAGCACGGGCGTTGCCATGGCAGAAGCGACCCACCTGGTTACCTGTCCGGAGGCCTACTGACAACCACAGGCATACCTGTTGAAGCCGGAGAGGGGGAGAGAGGGAAAGAGGGAGAGAGGATTAGAAGGTAATGGCAGCATGAATCCTCTCTTTTCTGTAATAACAGACAGAATGAGAGTGTAGGAAGGGAAAGTGCTGCTAACTTAGAATCAGGGTGGATTGGTTTCAGTCTAGATAGACACAGCACCTTCCTTTGTGCTTTACTAACATTCATGTGAAGCCCTGTCAGTCAGGCTGTTCATATGCAACCAGACACCACAGACTCACTGAACTGAAGCTACAATAATTCCTCAGGCTCAACAATTCACCTTCAAACAGACACCTTTGAACAGCCTGTGCTGCTCACTGTTTCACAGTAACTCTGGTAAAATAACATTTTCATAAAGTAATTTGCTGTAAGGAACATTTGATGGCAGAACTCAGGTCGGTGAGCATTGTCTTGTTATCCCTGGCTAAGTGCTGGTCCACAGTATTGACTTGATTTAGTTTGGTTTAGTTTTACATACTGTATGTCACACAATAAATTAACTAAACAGTAGTGGTGAAATGTACCAAGCAATACACCTCCTCAATACCTTATAGGCCCAGGCCTGGCAGAGGGATTTGATTAGAAAATAAGGGAGGCAGGGGGAGAGAGACACTGGGGGAGAGAGACACTGGGGGAGAGACAGGACATATGAAGACATACCCACTGAGACAAAGAAACAGTTCCACCCCAGAAATGCACACATCCATGTATTAGGGCCTAAAGCTGTAAATGGACAACTGACAGACAACTCTCTGTTCTGTGGGTAACCAGACCAAATCATGTGTTACATAGTAGATGGTACCCCCATGTGGTTAAAGGAGCTCTATTCTAAACACCATTCAACTTGGTGCTCTAGCAGCACAACATAAACACACTTATCCGGGAGCCATGAGGGTGGCAGGGAAAGGGCAGGGAGGAGGGTGGTAGGGAGCGCAGACAGTTGGTGTTTCTACTTCATCTCTGACTATGCGAGCACAAGCCAACAGCTGACACACAGCTGTAGGAACGGACACAGGGGGAGGAGCAACAGAGGCCGGGAGGAAACGTGGATTTGTTGGCATCGAGAATGGGGGAAAAGGATGGAATGAGACAGCATTCCAGATGACATGAATGACCCAGCAGTGTGTGTGTGTGTGTGTGTGTGTCAGAGTGGAGATTTCAGGGATAGCCAGCCAGTGCAGCTGTCCAGAACAAGAGACAGGCACTAAGCAACATTTCAGCGTGCAAGTGTTCTGAGAGACAGAGAGAGGGTGTGTCTGTGAAAGAGAGGGAGTTTAGGTGAGAGAGTTAGAAGAGAGAGGAGAAGGGGGAGGGAGGGAGAGGGAGAGAGAGGGTGTGTGTGTTTGTGTGAGAGAGAGAGACAGAGGAAGAGACATAGAAGAAGCGGCTAGACAAGAAGAGGACTTGTTTGGAAAAACACCCCAAACACCAAGTGCATGTGTGTATTCAGTGCCAGATGACGCCATGTTGAAATATAGCCCTTACTGGATTAGAGCAACCCTAAGAATGTAGAACACTAGCTGAGAACCCCCTCCCTGGCCAGACCACTATGTCAACAACCCTACAGTCACTGTGGCAACCAGTACGATCCCATCACAATCCATAACAAGGTTTTCAACTGTCCTCACAAAAGATACTAAATAAACTTACAGAGACACAAATTGTTGGTCCTAAAGAACATAACAAAATAAAATCCCCTTTGATCCCCTTTGACCAATACTTTACATTATTGAGTCTAAAAATGGTTTTAAATTCACAGAAAACAAAGTTTATGGTCATCTCAAAAGCTTGAGCACAGCAACTGGACAACTGTGGTCGCTTGTCCTTAGATGGGAATTCAATTGAGAGAGTGTCTTCATATAAGTACTTGGGGATATGGATAGATGATAAGCTCTCCTACAATGAACATATTACTGCTCTAGTCAAGAAACTTAGGGTTAAACTTGGTTTTTATTTCAGAAACAAATCCTGTTTTACTTTTAGTGCTAAGAAGAAACTTGTGGAAGTTACTTTTCTGTCTGTAATTGATTATGGAGATATATTGTATATGCATGCTGCATCTTCCATCTTGCGTCATGTTGACTCAGTTTACCATGCATCACTACGATTCATAACAAATACAAAGTTCCTCACCCATCACTGCATTCTTTATGATTTAGTTGGTTGGACATCACTAAAAATTCGCAGGCAACAGCACTGGTATATCTTCATTTATAAAGCTATATTTGGCAAACTTCCACTGTACCTCTGTAACCTCCTCTCTGTCTGCTCTGGTACCTATCAGCTACGCTCCTCAAAGTGGCTGCTTTTTAACGTGCCACGAGCTGCAACCGAATTGGGAAAAACTGCCTTCTCTTATTCAGCACCTTGGGGGTGGAATAATTTTCAAAAAGAACTGAAGTTAGAAATACTTATATCTATAAATGATTTTAGAACTACTGTAAAGACTGTGGTGAAGGAGATATGTTGTTGTTTTTCTTGAGTCTCGTTGTGTTTTTTTTTTGGTGGTTTTTTGTACTTTCTTATCATGTAAATGTAACTTGGTTTATTATGTATGCATTTGTTGTGATTCGGCTGCTATCCTGGCCAGGACTCTCTTGTAAAAGAGATTCTGAATCTCAAATTGGACTTCCTGGTTAAATAAAGGTAAAATTAAAAATTAAAAAATACAAGCCTGAATAATCTGCAACTAGTATTGACATTCTTAAAAAGCATGTAGTCATGTAGCTTACATATAGCTATGATGTTTTGTTCACCAAATTAGATTTAGATTTTAGAGTTTGATAATGTCCTAAATATCCAGTTACACACCATTCACAATGTTGTGTGAATGGTGTGAGGAAGGTGAACAGTGTGAAGACAACAACCGAGGGTAAGGAATCAAGTCCGCTCAAATATAAACCAATGTTTTGCAAGTTTTGCTTTTTGTAATGAGACATGAGTAATTATTTCAGTTCTACCAGGTCAGGGCCTGTCCACAATTCAAACAAACGTTAATAATGTCAATGCATTGACAAAATGGGAGAGTGTATTTGTCTTGTTCTTTGCTCAGACATTGGGAATCACTGTGAATAATATTCAATCAATTGAGTTTTTCACAAATGGACTCTAATGAAGTTCTGTAGACATCTCAAAAATTATCAAAACATACTCGATTTGGTCTTACTAACGCACATGTGAGTACATTTCAGTTTCTCATTGACCTGAATTCTGAAAACGTGTTTAATCTTTGTCATTACGGAGTATTGTGTGTAGAACAATGGCCCAAATATAGCAATTGAATTTATTATAAGTGGCAAACAAAACTAAATGTAGAGAAAATGTAGTGGGTCTGAATATTTTCCAAAGACACTGTATGTTATCACTTACATTACTTAAGGCTGAAACAGACATTTTTTTTAAGAACTGAATAAATGTTAAAAAAAAAAACAACCCTTTAAGTATAATTGAACTAACGGATTGTATTTCTGCCAACAGCCACTCCATGTCATTGGTACAATAGCTCAACTGAAATGCATGCTGACCTATGGACCTATGGACAGGATACTGACTCAGGTCAGATGTTCTGTGTGGTACATGGTCCTTCAACAGCATATATAGATTCTCTCCGCTGTGATCTTCCAAAAACAACCAACTCATTGAGAATAAAGCAACCCAGGGGAACTACATCCTTGCTGAATATGCATTGTGATGACTGTGTGTAGTTGGTGGTACAGTCATTCATCAGTGTGTATCAGATGACACATAAATACCAGGAAGTACCAGTCAGCAAGAAGAACTGCCATTCAGAACTTTAGAAACTAAAGAGCCCAAACAAAACAATAGATTTGTAAAATAGAGGGAGTAAAACTGAGAGAAATATAAAGAGAAAGAGGATGTTAGAGATAAGTAATCATTCCTAAAACGTATAGGTTGAAAGTGCAGTGAGGAAAAGCCTGTTGTGTGGATGGCCAACATGCAGTTAAACTTTCCAGAGACAAGTTTGTTGCCAAAACTGAGTTTCTGACGTATCTTTCCCGAAATTAAAGAGGTTAAGTGAAAGTCAATAATTTAGGGAGTAACTTCCAGTTTTTCCAGTATTTTTCTTTCCTTTTTCCGTGGCCTCCCCTCTGCTCCCCTCTGCGAGGATTGGGTCGATTGACCCGAGCTCTCTGAGCTCCAAGGAGCTGCAGAACTATGACTGCACATTTATCACTATGTCACAGCAGAGCAGACAGTAACCGTGGTGATTGATGTCACACAGCAGAGCAGACAGTAACCGTGGTGATTGATGTCACACAGCAGAGCAGACAGTAACCGTTTTGATTGATGTCACACAGCAGAGCAGACAGTAACCGTGGTGATTGATGTCACACAGCAGAGCAGACAGTAACCGTGGTGATTGATGTCACACAGGCTCAGGTTGTCTTGCTTTGGGAATCTAATTAATTAATAAGAGCCATTGGTAGACATTTGTTAGGTCATTATAAACACCATGGTTGTTACATGGTATAACATTTCCATCATTGATGTGATCATTTCAAACCGAACCACCTCTGTAGCTAGGACTTCAGGGACGGTAACTAATTGACCAAACAAGCAGCATTTATAGACTCTACAGTTGAGTAAGACTTTTACAGATTTCACCTTGAACGTGTGTACACTCTCACTTTCTGCTGCGCTGACGGTACGATTTTGGTTCGCAGGCAGCGGTAATTTCTCTGTACTTGTTGGGACACGTTCAGGAAACTCTCCTGTCTTGGCCTCAAACAGGGAATTACACTTGGATAAATATTACTGGCCCTCACCATCTCCAAAATCCATGTCCTGGATGGAGAGATGTGCTCGGAAAAACCTAGAAAGGTCCTTTGAATTCATGAGAATTAAGAACTTGTCATATCTATTTCTGTCTCATGCTATTAGTCTGGGTGAAAAGTGAAAACATCTGCACTAAAAGAAAAATGATGTTTAAAATGTCTAAGAGGCCTGTCTCTTCTATCTCTAGGTCTACGTATACGTATAGGTTAGATACCGATATCTAGTATATATGGATATCGAAATGACATAATACAGGTATTTCATTAACTCTGTAGTAGAACAGACATGTTATAATGTGAATGTAGACTTATAACACTAGAGTTTTAGTGTGACATAATACAGGTATGTCATTAACTTAGTGTGACATACGGACCTGGTTCTCTGAAACCAATTAACAACGCCTCACCAGAACCGGTCAGAAGAGGTTGTGGTTGAGAGACTGGGGATGACCATGTGGATATGTGACAGCCCTGTGCTACTCTCACAGGAGTCAGAGATGGCCATCACTGACCACCACCCTGTTCCACAATGGAGGGAGAGGAGGAGGAGGAGAGGGTTGAGGAGACAGAACCAGAAAGGAGGAGAAGCCGCGAGATGTAGGGGTGTGTCCATATTTTCCCAAACTGACTGAAATATAGAGTGTTAGATGAACACACTACCTGGCAGTCGGGCTGAGGTGTGGTGAGAATGACTCACCTTATGAGAAGGCAAAACGAGGGAAAGCACTCAGGACAAGATGCTTTAGAAAAGACAGAATGAAAGTGAGAGAAAAACCAGGTCAAATTTGAATGTGTTGTGCAATAAGAAGACTGCACTCATACAGGTCCAGATTTACATTTAAGTAATTTAGGTGATGTTCTAATTAGGAATGATTTAAAAGAGCAATTAAAATTAAATATCCAGTCCGGGACCTTCGTAAAGAACAAAATAATAAATCCAACCTCCCATTTGTGGCTGGATGTGTAATATGCTGTTTATATGTGCATAAATGGGGCAATTGACATATTTCACCTAGTTTGGTTAACAATTCAAATCAGCAAGCTTAGGGTTAACGATTAAACGCTCGTACCTAGCAGTGCCAGGCAACCCACTGCTCCCTTGATGATCAGATTAATGTGGAGTCTGGGCTAGTTGAAACCAAAGCTGACACCCCCACCCACGCCCACACCCCCACCCGCCTCTGTCGTAGTTCCAGCCCTCAGGCCTTGGTTGATAGCACTGGCTGGGCTCGTCAGAGGAGCTACATGTCATTACAACCGGCAGAACCCTGGTCTGTTGAGGCTTTAAAGGCCTGGAAGAATAACTCTGATGTACGCGTCCCAACCACAGCACAGAGATGTTGTTACTGGAATCTCCCTGAGGTGAAACACTGATATTGGCTCAGTCTCAAATAGCACCCTAAACAAGGACCTGTGAGTGTTGGACAAAGGAAGGGCACTAAATATAAGGACTACCGTGTCACTTGAGACACAGAATATAGAAAAAAGCAACACTGATGTGGCGTCATGCGAAAAGGTTTTCAAAAGCTTTCTAGATTCACCGGAAGACATAATACCCAGAGTAATAATTAGTAGGACAGGTGGGATATTCTGTCACATGTTGGAGAAGCACTGGGAGAAAGGTGGGATGGAGAGAGGGAGGGGGGGAGAGACGGAGAACAATATTCTGACTAAACACTAGTCAGAATAAAATCATTACTAAATGATGACCTAAAACTCTCCATTGGTTGTTTGGAGGCGAACATTTGAAACAGTCACTGACAGGCATGAAGAACCCTAAAGATAGTGACCCCACCATACAGACAGAGGAATTCCATGGTATGGTGAGATACACAGATAAGATACAATGACAGAATCGCCCATTCAAACAGCCCAGCCAACACACACACACAAACTGTTTACCCAGCCACATTCCATCACTATCTATATGAGCTGGAAAAAGTGAACACAGGAAGAGCAGTAAGTGGGAATCTACTGTCTCTTCAAAGCAGCAAGCAGAAGAACAGCGAAAGAGAAGTGAAACATTTGACAGAAGCAGCAAGCGGAGAACAGAGCAAGAGAAGTGGAACATTTGACAGAAGCAGCAAGCGGAGAACAGAGCAAGAGAAGTGGAACATTTGACAGAAGCATTGCCATAATGATCAATTACAGTATCCAAGGTACCATGGATTCGACAGACAATCAGATAGACAGAAATGGAGAGAGTGCTGGCCAGAGAGACAGACAGGTGGAGTGGTATAGGGCAGAGGATAGACAGGTGGAGTAGAAAGTTAAAACCTTGATTATCCACAGACATTGCTGAGGTGTCAATAAGCAGAGCTGGCAGTGAATATGACAGGTTTAGTGAACACTGCCCAGAAAATACTAAACTCCTGCCAAATGCACGACCACATTAATGTATGACCATATAAATGTATGACCACATTAAAGACACATGAATCATGATTGCCTGAGGTGATTTCTTTTGTACAGTTATTTCGTAAACACTATTATACCGGCCAACTACCAAAAGACACGCCAGAAAGGGCAAAAGGGCAGTAAGTGGAGCAGGCACGACACTGTATACATAACCAATATTTATGTCTGTCCATTTATTTTACACTATTATTCAAAAGCTACACTGTATGTAGCTAACAAAATAGCAGCACATGCCTTGATCCTTTTGAAATGTTTACTTCCAATTGAATTCTTACACCCTTACACTTTCTAAATAAGTTTAACAAATTGTTTCATTTAAACTTGACGGCGAATCAAATGATTGCAGAATTAGCTGACAATAGATATATCCATAACTGAGCCAATTCCTCCATGTTGGAGCCAATTCCCATAAAACAACTTGAGCATGTATGAAGGAACTTTCTTATTTGTTATTCTTCTTCTAGAATATCCGGTATGTTGGTTTGTTGAGACACAATAATACCAAGCAATCCACACTGATATTGAGAAATACAAAACCAGTAGGTAGCTCAGTGGTAGAGAGCATGCTTTGTATGTAGGATGTCATGGGTTCAATCCCCAGCTTCCCTGTTGCATCTGGTGAAATAAAAAATTTAAAAAACCTGCTACAATACAATCCATAAATTCTATATAGCCTGTAAAATGCAAGCATAGCATATCACTGTAACACTACCTGATAACTGTTATAGTAACTGCATTCATCTTAAGATGAGGACAATAGTGTAGTCACCAGTGAAGTCAATCAAATGTCTACCTTAATGGTGGTTCCCAACCCAGGGTACATTTAAAAGTGATGTGATGGGCAGTTACCCAACGTCCAGACAGAGCGACATTCAGCTGCACACTCCCCGAAGAAAGGTTGGGAACTGCTGATTTATTAAAGGTACTTGGTATCTGGAATGTAGAGTACGGCTTTAGTACAATTATCTACAAACCTGTAGGAAAGGCGAAACTGAATGTAGCCAGCTGTACTGCCAAGCAGTGGTATATGGTGGTAACACTGTTAACTTTCACCAGAGATCAGAGTTCAATCTCATAGTTCACTCGTCTTCTGTCACTCCCACGTTTTCCAACTGTCTTAGTAAAGTGAGTTATAAAAAGACACGTAAACCATTAATATGAAGTTTAATACATTTCCTTATATTTTTTCGGTTTCAAATGATCTTATCATTTGGAATCATAAAAATAATAACAAAATAGAGGGAATATATAGATCTAAAATAAAAACACAGTAAAAATAGACATATGAAATGAGAACAGCAGAGTGGTCAGACGAAGACGGAGCGGTCAGACGGAGTTGTTGTCAACTGACCCTGAGGAGGTTAAATGAACCTCACCAGTTCATTCCTCCAAAAAACAAAAAGCTTCCAGTAGATAACTATTAGAGCCATTTGGGTAGTCATTTACAGTACAGTACAGACCAGTATATCAATATCTTATTCTGTTGTCACTGTACTGCACACTGAACCAATCTACAAAACGAACCATTCTGATGGAACAAAATCGACAAACACACATTTAGAAGGTTTAAAGGCTATTGGAGCAAACTTTGATGGGGAAATCTAACACAAAAATCCTTATCACTGTCTTCACTTCTCTTTCATATAGAGCAGTGAGGAAGAGTAGACGGCGAGAGGAAGGGTAGGATGGATAGAGACAGATAAAGAGTGGGAAGTGTGGAAGAACGAAATAGTTTTATAGTCTGGTTATTTACCCAGTCAGGCAGCAATGTCCACCCCCACCTCTATCTTTTACTGTTCAGTGTGTTTGAACTGATCGTTTCCCCGGGGAAACGCATTAAAATGGACACACTATGTAGCGTTATCCCCCGGGGAAGAAACTCTCGCAGGTCGGCCTTTGAGGTCACCTGTGTGCTGCGTGTTGAGGTCGAGAGGTTAATAACCGCTGCAAGTCACTTCTCCGGGTCTCAACGGCCACCTGGGCGTCGTAAGGACACTGTGGTCGATTTATTGACTATCAATCTTAAGTCACTGAGGGCAGCGCCTTGGCCGTTAGAACAATTTTAGTGCTGATCTTCCATAAAAAGGCATACTGTTAAAACCCAACAGAGGAAGAAAGCTATTACATCCACGGACTAAGTAATTTAAAGTAAATCAGGCGATAGAGACTCATTTAAATGTGGCCAGTGGAATTAGGTAAAGGGAGGTCATTTGTGGTCACTAATTCGGGAAATATTTGATGGAAATTAAGTGAAACGTCGAAATAGATGATAAATGCCTAATGCGTGCTAATACACATCAACTTAACTCGTCAATTGACAGCATGCAAGTTGTATGACATACATTGACTGTTTATTATTATCCGCCGGACACCGAGACTCTATGACGCCAGTCCACCAGAGTGAGAGGCAGACAGAGAGTCCACAGACTCCTGCCCACAGACTCCTGCCCACAGACTCCTGCCCACAGACTCCTGCCCACAGACTCCTGCCCACAGACTCCTGCCCACAGACTCCTGCACACAGACTCCTGCCCACAGACTCCTGCACACAGACTCCTGCACACAGACTCCTGCACACAGACTCCTGCACACAGACTCCTGCACACAGACTCCTGCACACAGACTCCTGCACACAGACTCCTGCACACAGACTCCTGCACACAGACTCCTGCACACAGACTCCTGCACACAGACTCCTGCACACAGACTCCTGCACACAGACTCCTGCACACCTGCAGACTCCTAGACTCCTACACCTAGACTCCTACACCTAGACTCCTACACCTAGACTCCTACACCTAGACTCCTGCCCACAGACTCCTGCCCACAGACTCCTGCCCACAGACTCCTGCCCACAGACTCCTGCCCACAGACTCCTGCCCACAGACTCCTGCCCACAGACTCCTGCCCACAGACTCCTGGCCACAGACTCCTGCACACAGACTCCTGCACACAGACTCCTGCACACAGACTCCTGCACACAGACTCCTGCACACAGACTCCTGCACACAGACTCCTGCACACAGACTCCTGCACACAGACTCCTGCACACAGACTCCTGCACACAGACTCCTGCACACAGACTCCTGCACACAGACTCCTGCACACAGACTCCTACACACAGACTCCTACACACAGACTCCTGCCCACAGACTCCTGCCCACAGACTCCTGCCCACAGACTCCTGCCCACAGACTCCTGCCCACAGACTCCTGCCCACAGACTCCTGCACACAGACTCCTACACACAGACTCCTACACACAGACTCCTACACCTAGACTCCTGCCCACAGACTCCTGCCCACAGACTCCTGCCCACAGACTCCTGCCCACAGACTCCTGCCCACAGACTCCTGCCCACAGACTCCTGCCCACAGACTCCTGCCCACAGACTCCTGCACACAGACTCCTACACCTA
Source organism: Dallia pectoralis (assembly GCA_029465975.1). Classification (NCBI taxonomy): domain Eukaryota; kingdom Metazoa; phylum Chordata; class Actinopteri; order Esociformes; family Umbridae; genus Dallia; species Dallia pectoralis. The sequence goes on along the minus strand of CM055763.1, from coordinate 9,735,787 downwards.
GACTCCTGCACACAGACTCCTGCACACAGACTCCTGCACACAGACTCCTGCCCACAGACTCCTGCACACAGACTCCTACACCTAGACTCCTACACCTAGACTCCTACACCTAGACTCCTACACCTAGACTCCTACACCCTAGACTCCTACACCTAGACTCCTACACACAGACTCCTGCCCACAGACTCCTACACACAGACTCCTGCCCACAGACTCCTGCACACAGACTCCTGCACACAGACTCCTGCACACAGACTCCTGCCCACAGACTCCTGCCCACAGACTCCTGCCCACAGACTCCTGCACACAGACTCCTGCACACAGACTCCTGCACACAGACTCCTGCACACAGACTCCTGCACACAGACTCCTGCACACAGACTCCTGCACACAGACTCCTGCACACAGACTCCTGCACACAGACTCCTACACCTAGACTCCTGCACACAGACTCCTGCACACAGACTCCTGCACACAGACTCCTGCACACAGACTCCTGCACACAGACTCCTGCACACAGACTCCTGCACACAGACTCCTACACCTAGACTCCTGCACACAGACTCCTGCACACAGACTCCTGCACACAGACTCCTGCCCACAGACTCCTACACACAGACTCCTACACCTAGACTCCTACACCTAGACTCCTACACCTAGACTCCTACACCTAGACTCCTACACCTAGACTCCTACACCTAGACTCCTACACCTAGACTCCTACACACAGACTCCTGCCCACAGACTCCTACACACAGACTCCTGGCCACAGACTCCTGCACACAGACTCCTGCACACAGACTCCTGCACACAGACTCCTGCACACAGACTCCTGCCCACAGACTCCTGCACACAGACTCCTGCCCACAGACTCCTACACACAGACTCCTGCACACAGACTCCTGCCCACAGACTCCTACACACAGACTCCTGCCCACAGACTCCTACACACAGACTCCTATTCCCAGACAAATGGACAGAAATAACTAATAGGTCTCAGATGGCTACACACACCTTGGTCCAAAAACTGAAACAAAATAAGAAACAAAATAAGAGTTTCTCCTATTGACAACGCATAGATTACCGATACAGAGCTACAGATATTGACTCGTTATCAATGCAGAAACACAATTAAAGTCGTTAACACTTACCTAAAAGTTACACAGAACTTTGTTGACCAAGTAGATAACTTGAAAATCCTTTTTAATGAATTTTTTTTTACGGTTCTCCTAAATGTTCCTCAGAACGATAATCCAACTCAGTTGTTACGAGGCGTTCAACCGTTGTCAAACTCGGAAATCAAACCAAATGACTATAAAAAAACGTCGATAAAAAATATAAAGTCTTCTTTCTAATAGTTGTAGCGGATTAAAGCAATGTCTTGCCGTTAAACTGTCGACACAATGTGGTGAAACGTAACGGTAAAACCGGTTCGGTTATGTATATGCGCGGACGAGAGCCGAGCATTAACCGGTCCTCGAGCCACCGCGAGGCCAGCAGACGCTACCAGGTGCTCATTTACATATCTGCACTTGCTGTGTCCAATCAAAACCGTTAGCCGGGTCCTTGTAAACTAGTCTACCGGAAAACAGCCAATCAGGAGTTCGTCTGGGCGGGACTTGTAGTCATACCCTGACAACAGCGCTGTCCAGAAATTTTAAGAATATGCAATACATATTATACATACACAATAACCCGTTTGCTTAAACTATTTGGTGATTCTGAACTCATATGACATTTTTGGTTTCAAGTAGGCCACATTCATGTTTAGTGACAGATCAAATAAAGTTTTAGATGTCAGGCTTGTTGTTCCCAATAGGGAGTAACAAATAAACCCATATCAAACATTAGGCAATATTGCTAAACAATTTATATTCTGTTCATCTGTGGATAACATGGTTGTGGTTTATTTATATATCACAATTCATACATAGAAGCAATTGGATGTGCTTTACAAAGGGAAAAATAAGAAATAATAAAATGCATGTATTTTATATTCATATCAACCTGTTTACAGGCATCACATTTCATCTCAGTAGTAACTGTGTACATTTTATTCAAAAGGTCATCAGAACCTTTTCAGGTCTTTAGAACCTGGCCAAGAAGTCTTTAGAACTTCCAGGTCTTTCATTTATTCATTATACACATATAGTCTTAAAACAGATAACACCAGAAAAAAACGAAATAGCTACCTGATTTGTCATAATGAGTGGACTATTATAAAACACATCTATTTAAATACAAAATAAATAAAAACTTTTGCATTCACATCGTTACTTTGTGAGAAATTAAAAACAACACCCACATCACACACTACGGTCCTCTACATTTTGACAAAGTAGCACTGTTGGAGAGAATAGCATGCCATTTGAGATGAAAACCCTTCATCTGTTATTACTTTTTTCATCCACTCCTCATAGCTGTCGCCAGTAGCATGCATCCAAGGTTCTCTCTTTGTATTTACCTTAAAAGTGAACATTATTACAGAGTTTGCCACCATAACTATATACCATTACACCCTAGGCTATAATAACTGTGATTGAAGGGTTTACTTTACAGTGAAACACAGAACTTTAGATCCTGAGAGTTGTGAAATGGGGTTTTAGACATAAGTGCACAATGAAAATACTAAAATACTAAACCTATAAAATGAGCAATTTCACATGAAAGAGTAGTTTTCCAATTTTATTTTTTTACAAGCCAATCAGAGTTAGAAATTGTAGTATTCAAGGCCTTTTGTAAAAGGAAGAAAAATACTAAGAGGCATAAAGAACCAGCCGGAGAAGGAGAGTATTTGGTAGCTATGTGTCAGTACTTGTCTCTATATCACAGTGTGGTGTAACAATCTGTCACTCAAAAACGTAAGGTAATTCAGCTAAACCCTGCCTGATGAAGATCCTGCCCTCCTTTGACAAATAGATCTACCGAAACATTGATGTGTGTGTGCGTATGTGTGTGCGTGTGTGTTTTATGTCAGTAGGTTAACGTGAGAACATGAACGGTAACCTTATGTGTCTAATGTCAGAGGACACAGAACGACCTAGAACAAGTGTCAGTTGTTAACTTAGATGATCATACAGGATACGAAATAAATAAACAAACAAACATATCTTTACACACAAGCCCTCTTTCCTCCATCGCTCTCTCTCTCTCTCTCTCCCTTCCCCCTTCTATCTTAATTATTCTCTTCCATTTTCCCTCTCTTTGTCTATGTGAATAGCAGTGCTGCCTGCAGTTTCATTTGCCCAGTCTTGCTCTGAATGTCATTAACGTCCTATTACTAGCTTCCAGTTCATGCTTAACCCAAATTCAAATGATCTTTTTTTTACTTGAGAGCCTGGACCCAATTTATATTCTCTCTTTAATGTAGCTATATTTTATATATTTTAAGCTCGTCCAAATGTTTCATCACAACCATATTGTAACAGCTGAACATATGAATGAGGTTTCCACTATATTCTTTTAATCTATTTAGTAAATCCACTAACTTCATTCATCTATCCTGTCTGTACGTTGAGGTTTTTCCATAACTTGCAGCTATTACTTAAAATGTCCGTGGCCACAAAAATATATTTTTGATGAAAAACATTTTCAAGAAAAAAGGTAAATCATGCTAAATCATTTAGACTTCAGTCAATTGTGAGGTAATTTTTAAATACTAACTTTCCAAATTCAATATCCTAGACATATTGAGAGTCCTAGAATTGTAAGGTCCTCAAGCATTTTCTCCCATCTGTTGCAGGAGCGTTTGCTTTAGCTCCTGGCTTTTGAGTAGGGTTTTGAGTACGGTATTCAATTGCCTCACCCTTTGCTATTGTTCTCTTTTCGGGGCTTTTCAGGACTGGCTCGGCTTTGTTGGTTGCCTGAGCAACTGCAAATACCTCTCAGAATTTGATGACCTTATGTCTTCTTGTCTTCTCTTTCTTCATCTCCGTTTCTAAGCTCACTTCTTTCTGACATGATTTTTCTACATTTTTGAAAATTCTAAAAATGGACTTTAAGTGAAACGCAGTAGAGCATAACAAGCAGGTCTGGACCTGTAAGGAATTCACTGGAGGAGGGAAGGGGTTGTAGAATGGATGAGGAGCAGGACACTGTATTAGAGGAGCAGGACACTGTATTAGAGGAGCAGGACACTGTATTAAAGGAGCAGTAAACTGTATTAGAGGAGCAGGACACTGTATTAGAGGAGCAGTACACTGTATTAGAGGAGCAGGACACTGTATTAAAGGAGCAGTAAACTGTATTAGAGGAGCAGGACACTGTATTAGAGGAGCAGGACACTGTATTAAAGGAGCAGTAAACTGTATTAGAGGAGCAGGACACTGTATTAGAGGAGCAGTACACTGTATTAGAGGAGCAGGACACTGTATTAAAGGAGCAGTAAACTGTATTAGAGGAGCAGGACACTGTATTAGAGGAGCAGGACACTGTATTAAAGGAGCAGTAAACTGTATTAGAGGAGCAGGACACTGTATTAGAGGAGCAGTACACTGTATTAGAGGAGCAGGACACTGTATTAAAGGAGCAGTAAACTGTATTAGAGGAGCAGGACACTGTATTAGAGGAGCAGGACACTGTATTAAAGGAGCAGTAAACTGTATTAGAGGAGCAGGACACTGTATTAGAGGAGCAGTACACTGTATTAGAGGAGCAGGACACTGTATTAGAGGAGCAGGACACTGTATTAAAGGAGCAGTAAACTGTATTAGAGGAACAGGACACTGTATTAGAGGAGCAGGACACTGTATTAAAGGAGCAGTAAACTGTATTAGAGGAGGACAGGACACACTGTATTAAAGAGGAGCAGGACACTGTATTAGAGGAGCAGGACACTGTATTAGAGGAGCAGGACACTGTATTAGAGGAGCAGGACACTGTATTAGAGGAGCAGGACACTGTATTAAAGGAGCAGTAAACTGTATTAGAGGAGCAGGACACTGTATTAGAGGAGCAGGACACTGTATTAGAGGAGCAGGACACTGTATTAAAGGAGCAGTAAACTGTATTAGAGGAACAGGACACTGTATTAGAGGAGCAGGACACTGTATTAAAGGAGCAGTAAACTGTATTAGAGGAGCAGGACACTGTATTAGAGGAGCAGTACACTGTATTAGAGGAGCAGGACACTGTATTAGAGGAGCAGTAAACTGTATTAGAGGAGCAGGACACTGTATTAAAGGAGCAGTAAACTGTATTAGAGGAGCAGGACACTGTATTAGAGGAGCAGTACACTGTATTAGAGGAGCAGGACACTGTATTAGAGGAGCAGGACACTGTATTAGAGGAGCAGGACACTGTATTAGAGGAGCAGGACACTGTATTAGAGGAGCAGGACACTGTATTAGAGGAGCAGGACACTGTATTAAAGGAGCAGTAAACTGTATTAGAGGAGCAGGACACTGTATTAGAGGAGCAGTACACTGTATTAGAGGAGCAGGACACTGTATTAGAGGAGCAGTACACTGTATTAGAGGAGCAGGACACTGTATTAGAGGAGCAGGACACTGTATTAAAGGAGCAGTAAACTGTATTAGAGGAGCAGGACACTGTATTAGAGGAGCAGGACACTGTATTAAAGGAGCAGGACACTGTATTAGAGGAGCAGGACACTGTATTAGAGGAGCAGGACACTGTATTAGAGGAGCAGGACACTGTATTAGAGGAGCAGGACACTGTATTAGAGGAGCAGGACACTGTATTAGAGGAGCAGGACATTGTATTAAAGGAGCAGTAAACTGTATTAGAGGAGCAGGACACTGTATTAGAGGAGCAGGACACTGTATTAAAGGAGCAGTAAACTGTATTAGAGGAGCAGTACACTGTATTAGAGGAGCAGTACACTGTATTAGAGGAGCAGGACACTGTATTAGAGGAGCAGGACACTGTATTAGAGGAGCAGTACACTGTATTAGAGGAGCAGGACACTGTATTAGAGGAGCAGGACATTGTATTAGAGGAGCAGGACACTGTATTAGAGGAGCAGTACACTGTATTAGAGGAGCAGGACACTGTATTAGAGGAGCAGGACACTGTATTAGAGGAGCAGGACACTGTATTAAAGGAGCAGTAAACTGTATTAGAGGAGCAGGACACTATATTAGAGGAGCAGTACACTGTATTAGAGGAGCAGGACACTGTATTAGAGGAGCAGGACACTGTATTAGAGGAGCAGTACACTGTATTAGAGGAGCAGGACACTGTATTAGAGGAGCAGGACATTGTATTAGAGGAGCAGGACACTGTATTAGAGGAGCATTACACTGTATTAGAGAAGCAGGACACTGTATTAGAGAAGCAGGACACTGTATTAGAGGAGCATGACACTGTATTAGAGGAGCAGGACACTGTATTAGAGGAGCAGGACACTGTATTAGAGGAGCAGGACACTGTATTAGAGGAGCAGGACATTGTATTAAAGGAGCATGACACTGTATTAAAGGAGCAGGACACTGTATTAGAGGAGCAGGACACTGTATTAGAGGAGCAGGACACTGTATTAGAGGAGCAGGACACTGTATTAGAGGAGCAGTACACTGTATTAGAGGAGCAGGACACTGTATTAGAGGAGCAGGACACTGTATTAGAGGAGCAGGACACTGTATTAGAGGAGCAGGACACTGTATTAGAGGAGCAGGACATATTATGAAACCCCATCCCAAACCTGCCAGACCACCAGCTCACAGACCAGCCAGGAGCTCTACCCTAACCCCTCCAGAACTGACACACTGGCTAACATGGACCTGTTATTGGAACCGGAGTAGCTCAGTTGGTAGGAGCAAGGATTTTGTAATTAAACGGTGGTGGATATGATACACCTCAGGCCATAATGAAAAAACCTGAAAACATTTGCACTCTAAGAGCAGCTGCTGTGAACAATACAAAACATTGTGGACTTAAATAGGACGTTTGTCCAATAGTGTTTACTTGTACCAAAGCATAAAACAAGAAAGTCTAACTATAAAGGTAACAAAGTTTTACGCACACCTTCAATCAGATGTAAATTCCCCGAAATATCAAAAGAACATGTCTCCACGGAAGTGGGTAATCTAACCGATTGAAGGTAAGGAAAAAATAAAGAGTTATGTAGAAATGAACGATATATGATGCATACTGCATCTGGGGTAAGGTTCTGATATATCCCCAGTGGCAAAGGACATTTGAAAATACAGTGGCAAGATCTAAAAGACACGCTTGAAATGTATCTGTTTGTCAGTATTAATATCACAGGCCTTGGGGTTCTTCTGTGATTGGCCCCTGGAAAGGCTGTGGACGTCTATGGGGGTCAGGGGTCATCGGGTCGATGTTTACCCCAGGGAGAGGCTTCTGAGTTGGGGTCAGTATGGGCGGTACATCCCCCTGTGAAGCTTTCCTCTGGATGTTCAGCATAAATATGTTGTGGTCAGCTCTTCACAGCTGGTGTGTTTGGGTGGTGTTTGGCTTTCAGATGGTGTTCCACATGACCAGTCACATAGTAAGAGTTCTCCAGGGACCCTCTCAGCTGTGTCCTGGCATGGCTTAATCCTGAGGCAGACTTATTCTAGTTGCCGAGTCCCTTTACTCCGCTCAGAAATCTCCAGTCATACTTCCTCCACCCAACACACACACACACAGAAACACGGATAAGTGGAACACCCTCCTCACATAAACATGACACAGGACACACACACAGAACACACACAGAGGACACACACACACACAAACACACAGGACACACACAGAATACACACACAGGACACACACACACACACAGGACACACACACAGCCGTACCTCTGTCACTGTGGTATTTGTACAACTCTCCCACAACTGTTCCCCTGTTCCAACTGTCAGTCTCTAGGGCTATGCTTCTCCTCCCCCTTCTCTCTAGAATCCGGTTCTCCTCAGACTATTTTCCTTCATATAAATGCCCCCCCCCATTCGTCTCTCTGCTTTCTGTAGTTCCCCACCATTGTGATTACGGACTTCCTCTAATAAAACCAATCAGATGTACCCTAATTAATGTTGTCTGGTCGTAGAACAGTTTTCCGTACCAATAAGCTATAAATCTTTCCTCTACTCCGTCGGGTGAGGCCTTACTATCCGGTTTCTCCTGGTCTCCACACAGCAGGGGCACATATACATGTCTACCGCAAACACAAACGCTGAAAGGTTTTCTGTGTGGACATAGTCAGACTAAACAATGTACATGGTGTAACCACTGTTCCTGGTTCAAGGAAAGACAATCTGATTAGTTCACCTTGGGGTTGTGCTATCACCAGGTTTAGTCTTCCGATCGTCTTTCTGCCTGTCTCTGGTTCTTTGTTTCTAATCTCACTCTCCTTTTTTAAAGTTACAGACTGACTGTTGTTGGCAATCCTCCAGGATCTCCCCAGTAAGAGTGAATGTTATGACTGATGGGCTGGAGCCTGTAAGGGTGGATGTGTGTAGAGGTAGAGGGGTGAAGGGGGTTGGGGGGCGAGGTTCATAGGGGGGCAAATTAGTACCATTGCGAAGTAGTGAGAGGCGACACTAAAAATACCTATTGACACATGGGCTCCACATCACAAACAGGGTCCCAGACAAACACACACTGCCCACGGCTGATGACTAAAGAGGATCTGTTCCAGCACTGACAGGAATACATGGACTTTACCTCAGAGCTTAAAAACATCTACTATCCACTAAGTAGATTATGTTAAGACAAGTATTACCAGTTCAGCCACATCAACTTCTCAGCTCTTTTAATGAAAATCACTTGTTCATATATGTTCTGGCATTTAATGCCTTATTTAATCCATTTTCCCCAGCAGTAGGTCAGATTTAAACCTGCAGCAGGACATTTCCCCCAGCAGTAGGTCAGATTTAAACCTGCACCAGGACATTTCCCCCAGCAGTAGGTCAGATTTAAACCTGCAGCAGGACATTTCCCCCAGCAGTAGGTCAGATTTAAACCTGCACCAGGACATTTTCCCCAGCAGTAGGTCAGATTTAAACCTGCAGCAGGACATTTTCTCCAGCAGTAGGTCAGATTTAAACCTGCAGCAGGACATTTTCCCCAGCAGTAGGTCAGATTTAAACCTGCAGTAGGACATTTCCCCAGCAGTAGGTCAGATTTAAACCTGCAGCAGGACATTTTCCCAGCAGTAGGTCAGATTTAAACCTGCACCAGGACATTTTCCCAGCAGTAGGTCAGATTTAAACCTGCACCAGGACATTTTCCCCAGCAGTAGGTCAGATTTAAACCTGCAGCAGGACATTTTCCCAGCAGTAGGTCAGATTTAAACCTGCAGTAGGACATTTCTCCAGCAGTAGGTCAGATTTAAACCTGCAGTAGGACATTTCTACAGCAGTAGGTCAGATTTAAACCTGCAGTAGGACATTTCCCCAGCAGTAGGTCAGATTTAAACCTGCACCAGGACATTTTCCCAGCAGTTGGTCAGATTTAAACCTGCAGTAGGACATTTTCCCCAGCAGTAGGTCAGATTTAAACCTGCAGTAGGACATTTTCCCAGCAGTAGGTCAGATTTAAAAATGCAGCAGGACACTTCCCCACTTCACCTAAGCTAAGACCACGTCATCAAACTGGGCTGACAGTTTTCACTCAAGTGTTAAAGTAAACTGCTTAGCTGACATACCCTTTCTCTTAAACAGGCAGTTGAAACATGTATCGGCTAGTTTACACATGGTTGTCATCATGATACATCTGTTTAAGGTCTAATGTGCTTTACATTTAGTAGTTCCTATAGAGTTGAGAGTAGAGGCTGACTGTATTATAAGTTCACCCAGCACAGCCAGAAGTGGACTGGCCACTCCTCAGAGCCTTCCTAATTTCGACCCATCAGGGAGTTTTTCCTAGCCACTTCATTGTTAAAAGGGCTTCCACTCCCAGCGTCAAACAACCTGCATTGTAAATACATGTGGAGTTACAGTAAAATGTAGCCAGGCAATTAGCAAACACTCTAGCTAAGTTTATTTGGCTTATATGAAAGCCATGGCCCCAAAAACATAGATTTAATAAAATGAAACACAAAAAATGCCAAGGCCACGAAAAAGAATCAGCATTGACACATAATCGTTACATTGGCAATACAGTGATAACCATGCAAGAATTTATAAGAGCGTGTGTGTGCGCTGGACAGGGTGATTTCATGCTGTCCAGGTGGTTCATATATACAACAGCAATTAATCTACAATTGGCCTCACCTACATTAGAGGTTAAGCAAGTTGAGGGTATTTGTCAAGAGTGGGTGTAAAGTGTGTGTGTGTGTGGTATTTCGGGTCGAAACGAGAATGGGGTTAAGGCCCTGATTACATCATGAGAAAAGCTTTCACCAGCGAGCCTCTCTGTAAAGCAAAGCTCTAACTCAAACCAGATGGGCATGATTGGCTCCACCAACACATACTGCTGGCAGTAAACTATTTTGACACAACAGAATTTAATAAGGCCTAACAGTTTCAGAACGTATGGTGCCATGCAGGTTTAAATCTTCAGTCGGCTTCTTTATGAGACAGAATAATTGTTCCCATACAGATTACGGTTCCCTGCCTAATTAAAAACCAATCTGGGGAAATCAGGCAGTAAATAGTTTGTGGTGTCAGATTGGCAGGAAGCATTCCAGAGTATCTGTAGTATTAACTCAGTGGATGGGTGGAAGTAAACAGCATGTAACCCATCAATCAGATACACAGACTGGGGCCTGATGACACTCAGAGTCCAATACTGTCTGCCAGTCAGTCTATCTAATCCACACTCATAGACTCAGCGTAAAAGCCCATAAAAAAAGACAGACGAGACAGCCACAGTTCCATGGATTATCTTTATTGCAGTGAATACCAGTTGGTTGTCATCTGGTCTTACCAGGAACTAAAGGAATGCAGTAAAACACTCACGCCCATGACAACACTCTCACGATCAAGTCAGTTTTAGGAATTTGACAAAAAAAGCATCAACACTGTATCTCCATATGATAAACGATAGTGCTCTGCCTTTCATTCCAGATAACCAGGAACAACTGTGTCTTATATCGTATATATGGGCTCCAGAGTTGGTCCTGGTCAGGCACAACTATAGAGGTTCACCATATATCGTACCATTAGTATAGAGCTGACCGGTGCATCTGAAACCTGTCATGTCTCACACGTTAACCTTTTTTGTATCTTGGAACTAGCTGACCGGATTCAGCTTTGTATTGAGTCGATCCAGTGTGCTGGCTCTGGAACAGATCATATACGTGGAGTGTCTGGGGGTCCTCTGGAGGTCAATAACCCCTGTGACATCGCACATACAGCGTAATACATGATAACAGCAGTGTGCTGTGGTGGCCTCAGACTGACATACAGTAAAACAGGATGAACGAGGTACAGCCAATAGATATCAGCGCACTGTACAACTGCAGATTCCGGAAATGTCCGGACAGGAAAGACATTAGAGGAAGGATAAAGCTGAATGCCACATCGATGCCCGCTCTTCATTCCATCTGCCCATTATCTGAACTCTGCTGGCTACTAAACTGGTTTGATTAGCGGGTAAAATTCAGGGCGTCCAGCAGCCACATTATTGTATTGGTCAATATTGAAACCATGTGATCAGAACATCAGTGCTTATTGGATGGAACTACAGTGGCCAAAAGCTCTCTATGCCAATCAGTTAGAGGTGTTTGAGAGTTCTGCATCTCAGTGAGTCGGCTGACTAGCCTCTGGTGTAGTTAGAACACTACATCATTCATCTGACCCAAATATTTAATACAGCCAATGGTTTTAATTCCTGTTCCGTGGGACTCACAGTGTGTTGAACTTCAGTTCAGTCTGATAATGACGCAGCATGCACACGCGGGGCCGCGGCCTTAACAGATGACTGATTGGGAAAAACCATAGCTAAAGATTTTAGATTGATTATTACCTGTGAAATCAGTATTTCATTATTTTGGATCTGTAATGTACAATAGAATGACCCATAGGGACAGATATGTCATATTCCTGTACTGCAAATGGAAGTTCCATCAAGGTCTGATCCCAGAACAGACTGGTTGCCGACACAACAAGCGTCATTTAGAACCCTCTCGGTTCCAGCCTTAACGTTTCTAGGGAGAACCAAAATCTCATCTGACCTTTGGCATCAGCTGTGAGGTCATAAATCAATGAATAATGCAACACAATACCCTTACCAGCTTTAAGATAAATAATAGTTCACGTCTGTGCAGTAAACTGATCAAAATCACAAATCTAGGATAGAAAACATAACAGGGTAAACTAAAGGAGCTGTCTGTCTATTTGCATACAGGCAGAGCTAAGGCACAGCATAGACACAGGATAATGTTTTCAATTCTAAATGTCCTGTGACCATTCATTTCCGTATTCATGTGTGTGTCCAAAAGCTGAAGGAGTGAAAATAACACAGGCTTTTGGGACCAATTACATCATCCATTCCATCTGTAATGATGTACCCCTAAATGGTACTGATGGGGGAGAGGGAGGGGTATAAATGGAACTGATGGGGGAGAGAGAGGGGTATAAATGGAACCGATGGGGGAGAGAGAGGGGTATAAATGGAACTGATGGGGGAGATAGAGGGATATAAATGGTACTGATGGGGGAGAGAGGGGTATAAATGGTACTGATGGGGGAGAGAGAGGGGTATAAATGGTACTGATGGGGGAGAGAGAGGGGTATAAATGGTACTGATGGGGGAGAGAGAGGGGTATAAATGGTACTGGAACCGATGGGGGAGAGAGGGGTATAAATGGTACTGATGGGGGAGATAGAGGGGGTATAAATGGTACTGATGGGGAGAGAGAGGGGTATAAATGGTACTGATGGGGGAGACAAGTATAAATTTATTGATGGGTGGTATAAATGGTACAGAACTGATGGGGAGAGAGAGGGGTATAAATGGTACTGATGGGGGAGAGGGTATAAATGGAAAGACTGATTATTTATTGATGGGTGGTAAAAGACAACACAGTTGAGGCAGAATGTTAAAGAAATTAAACAGGAATGGAAATGCAGTGATCGAGATAAAGCGCTTTTTATTCTTTTCCTCTCTTTGCTTTTCTTCTTCACTCACACTCATTTTCGCGGAGGACCTCAAACATGTTGACTGTAAGGCCAGATGGGCCCTTTCCCTCCTTCCTCGCTGCTGGGAGTCCAAACCCTACATCTTCATCATCACCATCCTCATCGTCATCAGCATCCCTATCCCTCTCTTCCTCAGGCTCAGAGCTGGACTCGCCCTCCTCTTCCTCATCCTTCCCCTCGGTCCCATCCTCTTCTCCACGCCCCTGTAGAGCAATGATTTCTGCTAGATCTGGGTGGGATTCCCATTGGGCTGTAGATCACAGAGACCATTTATTAATACACAAACGCTAAACTTCACGTGTCTGTGATTCCCATTGTGCTGTAGATCACAGAGACCATTTATTAATACACAAACGCTAAACTTCACGTGTCTGTGATTCCCATTGTGCTGTAGATCACAGAGACCATTTATTAATACACAAACGCTATACTTCACGTCTCTGTAATATATATTTGATATTTGGTATAGCCGCTAATAACTAACAGTTATAGACACATCGTTAAATTTTTGTTAAAGGGGGGCAGATTAGGTTTAGACTTGCTGGTACTGTGTGAACTGCTTACAGACCTTTCTGTGCATTGTATCCAGGAGGCCTGAGGCACAGACACAGCCTGCCGTCAACCGCCAGCCGCAGGAGACTGTTAGCTGCCCGGTACACATCGTTACGAGCTGCCTTGGCTGTCTTATAGCCTCTCCTCTCTGCCCAGGCTGCAAGACAGATGGGGAAGGACAGAGAAAGAGGCAGAGAGCCATGGAGTGAGACAGAGCCAGGGAGTGAGACAGAGAGCCAGGCAGAGAGCCAGGGGGTGAGACATAGAGCCAGGGAGTGAGACAGAGCCAGGCAGAGAGCCAGGGAGTGAGACAGAGAGCCAGGGAGTGAGACAGAGAGCCAGGGAGTGAGACAGAGAGCCATGGAGTGAGACATAGAGCCAGGGAGTGAGACAGAGAGCGAGAGAGTGAGTGAGACAGAGAGGAAGACAGAGAGGAAGACAGAGAGTAGATTATTGAGAGAACATGAGTGAAACTAAATTGCAGATGTGTCTTGATATCCAGAACAGGGCGTTAGTTACCTTCACAGACGTCCCATGCTGTCCAGCTGTGCTCGGGGCCCTGGTCCCTCTCCTTCTCTCCTCCCTTGGGGGCGTGCTGTGGGCACTCCACACTGGGGTGCCGAAGCTTTAATACGGCCAGGAAAGGGGTCCGCTCACAGAGATAACCCACAGAACTGTAGGGTTCCTGCAGCTGAGACACTGGGTAGATACCGGCCAGAATCTAGGGAGAATGACAAAATGTAAACGGGAGGATGGAGGGTAAGAGGGCAGATGGAGGGCAAGAGGGCAGATGGAGGGCAAGAGGGCAGATGGAGGGCAAGAGGGCAGACGGAGGGCAAGAGGGCAGACGGAGGGCAAGAGGGCAGACGAGGGCAGGGAGGGCAAGATGGCAGATGGAGGGCAAGATGGAGGGTAAGAGGGCAGATGGAGGGCAAGATGGAGGGTAAGAGGGCAGATGGAGAAACCAGAACAGTTATAGAAGAAATGTTTACAAAGTCTGCCTTTAAATGGTCCAGGAAAAACACCAATTCACTCATTTGTTTTGACCATTCGTCTGAGAGCTGTCACGAACCAAATACTAGAGCTTAGATTCAGATGCAAGGTGAGGGCATCCACACACCTGTAGCTGTTTGTTGACTATAGAGGGGAACACCAGCCCAGGGCAGTCACAGAGTTTCACAGTGGGTGTGAGATAGTAGGTCTGGAAGTATTTAGTGTGGCCAGGAGTTCGAGACACGCTCACCACCTTCCTCCCCACCAGACTATTCAAAACAGAGGACTTTCCCACATTTGGGAAGCCTAGAGACAAGGAGGAAGACACATTAAGGACAGATTATTGTTGTTTTCTGAATGCCAGAGTATAAGAGCTAAAGTTACTAATCAGCGATGACTCAATCCCAAAGCAACCAGGATAATGTATATCCATGTGACGAGAGTAAGATACATAATTACCTCTGATAGTGGCCCAGGGAAAGAGTGTGACTACCAGTTAAATGGAACAGAGGAGTCGTTTTTATTTTTTTGTAAAGCGTCTTTGGGTCTTTGAAAAGCGCTATATAAATAAAATGTATTATTATTATTATTACAGAGGAGGGGTCGTACAGAGGAGTCGGACAGAGGAGTCGGACAGAGTCGTCGGACAGAGGAGTCGTCTGATGTGGTCACTCACCAATACAGCCCAGGGTGAGAATACCATCTTTATACAGCTCCTGGGAGGGGCTGCTCATCTCCATTGCTAAATCACTCTGGTACTCCATTTTCACAGAGTCTGCCCCATCATCTGACTGCTCCCCCTCTGGTCCCATAGCAACTGAATCTCTCTGGATCTTATGCTCCCAACTGGACAGGTCGACTACAAGAGGTTGGATGATCATTAGTCCAAATATCTCAGAGTTAACATTTTCAAACATTAATAGAGAGCGGATTTGCAGACTTGGGATACTCATTGTGGATCCACTCACCTTTCCCTGCTGTGATTTCCTGACACGCCTTTAGGATGTGGGTGGGGCCTCCAGCATGGCCCCACCCACCTGTACCCTTTTTCCTCATTCTCTTCTTCTGGAGCACTACAGACACCGAGACACGGGCGTTACAATACACCCGTCAATAAAACCCTTCAACAGAAGCATACAGTTGTGGTCCTCCGGGTTGTTCTCCCAGTCACCTGTGCTGTATGGCTGGCCAGGGTGTGAGGTGAAACAGGTGCAGTGGAGGCCGGGGAACAGTGTGTGGAGGTAATGTCTCCAGGCCAGGACCAGGGGAGGGGGACAGAGGTCAGCCTTATTGAGCACTACCACCACCTGCTTGTGCAGCTCGTCTGTGATGTAGTGGTACAGTGCTGGCGGAAACTGTAGCACCTGGATGGGGAGGACAGGAGGAACAGTAAGCCACGTAGGTCAACCACAACCTAGAGCTCCACAGGGTTCATCAGTAGTGAACTGGGCTGGTCACAGGTTGTTCTGGTCACTGTACAGGAATTACTGGTTAGGTGCCTTTTGTTATTAACTTCCAGACTCTTTCTTTAGCTCTCCATCGCTTCTGTGCGTTCATACAACACATGAATAGAACAGGAACACAAAGAGGAGTGCAGACTTGCATGTGAAGGGAATTGTCCATGACTAACTTAGACGGGGGCGCCCCCTGGAGGACATTATGAGCATTTCAACATGATTTACCTGCACATGAATATCCCGGCAAGAGTAGTAAGTTGATAATAATACCATCATGGTGACTAGAAATAACATTATCCTGGTGAAAGCAGAACATTCATAACAACACTATTAAAGTGATTATTAATTTGATTGATGATGTTTCAAATGATTGATAATCCTTAAGACCAATGAGGTACTGGGTAATGATGGTTTATCAGTAGAAGACATTGACTGTAAGGAGAGATTACCCACTGGATGTCTGATGTCGACAATCAGGAGGATCACATCGGACATCTCCAACACTCGCCACAACTGTCTCCACGTCTGACAGGGAAACACAATACACAGTGTTCAGTGGTGTTCTGGGGTGTTCAGTGGTGTTCTGGGGTGTTCAGTGGTGTTCTGGGGTGTTCTGGGGTGTTCAGTGGTGTGCAGGGGTGGTCAGTGGTGTTCAGGGGTGGTCAGTGGTGTTCTGGGGTGGTCAGTGGTGTTCTGGGGTGGTCAGTGGTGTTCTGGGGTGGTCAGTGGTGTGCTGGGGGTGTGCTGGGGTGTGCTGGGGTGTTCTGGGGTGTTCTGCAAAACTAACACAGATGTATCAGCTAGTCAGAATTGGCCATCCCGCCTAAGGGGAGATATTAAAACAGACTTCTGCGTTTAGACGTGATTCTTATCAAAGCTAACTGGACCACAGCACAATAGCCTGGATATAAGCCATAGCATCAACTGTCCTCACCTCCAGGTTGTGTTCGTAGTGGCTGAGGGATCCAGGAGGGTTCCTGGAGTGCATCTCAGACAGATAATCTCGGTACGACTTCTCTTCTTTTCTGAGCAGCTCCTCACGCGACATCCCATAATTCCACGGAGGTCGCCGCGGGAAACCAAGACCTGGCACATCAAGCAGTGACACAGTGAAAAGACAAAGGACACTTAAAACGTGGTCTAATGTCACAATATCTGGAGGCTTGTGGTCCAGGCTACTTGGCTTAGGGCACATATATGTTCAACGTCCAGGAGATCAGACCTACCTTTGTCTGTGGGATAGATGTCACTAATGTCAACCTCCAGGTCTTGGTCCAACATCTGTCCCAGAACCACTTCTCTTGCCAGCTTCTTCCTCCTCTCCACCTCCTCTTTGCTCTCCTTCTCAAAGTGAAGACGAAACCTGAATGAACAATGAGATAAGTATACCGCAGTGGACATGTGTCCACACACACACATGCACGCACGCGTGTGTGTGTGTGTTAGCACAGTAGGGATTTGGGCAAAGTGAGTGCATAGTGTCTGTATACGAAAATATGAACATATATTCAGAGTGCATTTGTCAATCTACTACAGAACCACCTGTGCTAATGTATGGTATGCTAATGTATGGTATGCTAATGTATGGTATGCTAATGTATGGTATGCTAATGTATGCTATGCTAATGTATGCTATGCTAATGTATGCTATGCTAATGTTTGGTATGCTAATGTATGATATGCTAATGTTTGGTATGCTAATGTATGGCATGCTAATGTATGGTATGCTAATGTCAGATATGCTAATGTCAGATATGCTAATGTCAGATATGCTAATTTATGGTATGCTAATGTATGGTACGCTAATGTATTGTATGCTAATGTATTGTATGCTAATGTATGGTATGCTAATGTTTGGGTAACTCACCTATTGGGGTCGTATCTGCCTTCCCTGACGCCGGGCTGCTGGTTTATCCTCCTGACATCGGTGGTCTCACTGTCGGATGTGTCTGACTGCCTCTCCCTGTCCATACCCCGCTCCATGCTGGCATTACGACTGCTGGGCCCTGAGCCTGGCTCACCTGTGGAGGACAAGCCATCAGTCATAAGCTTACAAAGAGCTAATCCCAAACAGCACCCTATAACTGTATCAGTGTCCCCAACTCCAGGACCCGAGTACCAGCTATACCCAACTTGGAGGTTCACGTGAATTCCCGGGTTTCCCGGCTGAACATTTCCTAGAGCGACACACTCCCTCCACTAGCTTGTCGTCTTCCCACAGTGCATCCTGGTGCCATCACTTCCACCAGTAAACAGCACACACCAACACGTGATGTAACTAGTCTGGGACACATCGGAACAGGCAACCTTCTTCCACTGGTCCAGAGTCCACAGTATCGACACTAGTCTGCCCATTGTAGTCACATTTGACAGGGGTCATTATGGAGTGTGATGTACTGTGTGGGTTGTGACACATTCCTCCTGTAACCACGGTAACCTTCTGTCAGTTCAGACCAGTTAGCATAGCCTTAGTTACCCTCGTGCAGAGGTTGCCCAACAACCTGCAGCCGGATCCTCCCTATTTAGAGGATGATAAATGTAATTCACTTCACCAGTACGTGGTCATAATGTTCTCCAGAACATAGTAAACCTTAGCTCAGATGCAACACTTTGAATGCTTGATGATGATCTGAATGTGCCTCTCCTGTCACTACAACACGGCTCTATAGAACACTACTTCTGGCAAGGACCCACATAACTGTAGTCACACATACATAGGTGATGAAAGCAATAGGGGATGCAAGCGTACATGATAGATATTGCCTTCTCTCTGCGTTCTCGTTTACCCCAGAATCTAATGTAAATGGCCCATCTGCATAGTTAGTCCGCCACTTATTCACTAGTGAAGGTAGTGATCTGAAATGCCATTTCATTTCCTCTGCCTCAACTGGAGATAACCTCATGTAATAATACCGAGTCTGCGCAGTAGAACTTAATGCCTGGTGGTAAAAACATAGCCACCAGAGTTACTAAGCATGCGCTTACTGGACGAGTGTACCGTTACATCAGAGTGATGCCGTCCAACAACACATTGATAAAACGACATATTGTCAATGTCATTTCAGCCCTGCAATATATAGAACATATCCCTGTTGTACTACTAGTCAGCTGTTACTAGTAACTAGGTGATTTCAGTACGAGCCTAGTTAGCACGTTAGCTTGACTGCAAGCTAATCCGGTTTGGTCAGAGGGTGAATCACAACGTTAGCATAGCTAGGTAGCAATAATCCCATAAACAAACACGACATGTCGTGGGAAATGTATTGCTTCGATGATGACACCTATGTAAAAATGTCTCACAGCTACCTGACAACTGTTCCTCAGAAATGGACGCCTTTACACCCATGTTAATGCTACTACTATTAGTACTACAATTAGTACTACTAACTGACACGCATCAGGCTACCTAGCTAGGTACCCTATTCGACACGCGCCCTTTCAGTTACTACTAGTACTAGCTGTGTAACGTCAGTTATTGCTACTACTAATAGTACTAGTATAACTACTAGCTGCGTAACGTTACCTCTCTTTCTTTCCCGTTTAACTTGCATCTGTTTCTTCTTCTGTTTGGTGCTGAATGGCTTTTTCCGAGGCATGTTGGACTATAGATGGTTCTAGGTTTATGTTGGACTATAGATGGTTCTAGGTTTAATATAAGTTGCGGTCTCCTCTCTCTCTCTATATATATATATATATATTTTGATAGCTATATGATATGTTATATATAAGTTGCGCTCTCCTCTTGGTCAGACAGACACAGTTCATCAATTGTATAGTTTCTGGACGACACCATTTCTCACCGACGCCATATTATTATTATCCACTGCAGTCGGAATAGACCAGTGACACTCAATGTGGATGGAGTTTAAAACCCTTACCGTGTAATGCATTTCATCATACACTTTGTTTTGTTACACTGTAAATGTCATCTTTTAACATGGTTGTCTTAGAAGACACGGCAAGATTTAATAAAATAAACAACAACAAGCGTTTACAAAATGGTACAGTCCACACAAACCATAACTACTGGCAGAAGCAGAGGTATGCATGTGTTTCTGTCCATCCACACAAAATTAAAGACTTGAAGACAGGCAATTCTTATTATGGCAGGTAATTAACCCGATCACCTTTTCCAAGGAGGGGCCAATAAAAGTAACATTCAACTCCATGCTAAAACAGGTTACAAATAAGTTATGATGTAGAGTTTAACCATAGTTTAACCATTCGTTTCAAGTACTGTGTGAAATCTCTCACATCTCCAATATGCTATTCATTGGCCAGGCGGAAAAGAACATTTTAAAAATAGCTAAATGTTGTAACTTCTGCATTTGAACACAACATCCTATTTATTACTCCAGATGTTAAGCCTGTCACTTCTGTTTTAAGCCCACTTTGCTCTAAGCACAAAGCTCACAATGAAGTGAGAGGCAGCAAAAAACGATTAAATCATGCTACACCAGTGTGAATCTCCTCAATGTGTTACAGTGACAGAGAAAAGTGTGTTGTTGGATATCACAGGAGTTTTATTGTTTGATGAGGGAAACCACACTATTCTCAGATGTGTCAGTCCATTTGTAAAGGAGCAAAAACTTAAGAATAAGAGTGGTGGAAGTATCGTAAAAATGTTGCATAACAAAATGATATTCCAAAATTAAATACTACAAAAATTACATTAAAAAAACAAGAACCAGCCATCAAATTCATTTTCCAGTTCTTACAAGGTCATGCGAGGTAAACGGGGCATAATGATTGGCCTGTAAACTGCTAAATGTCAGTGTTAGAGTATATATGTTTGGTAAAGATTATACATTTATTTTTTACAGACACACACACACACACACACACACACACACACACACACGTACTTATGAGCGTGTGCACTCACTCACACACATCATATCATTTGCAACTCATAGGGCTTTTTATGCTTTCAAAAACAGAGCCTTACTTCCCTTTTTTCTGTGAAAAAGATTTTTCAGTAAAATATACAAGGCAGATTACAGTAACCATAACAATGTCTGAAATCTGAACGTATCTGTAGGAAAGTAGAAAAATGTACCTTCACAGTTATCTGTCAGTTTTCATTAGGCACGCCCCTTACGTAACCATAAGCAAAGTTGTGTTTGCAGGGAAGAGCAGTACGATATACTGTAAAATAGCAAAAGGAAAACAGAAAACAGTCTATTTGGGTCACTGTCCTCTGCCTTTTTTGTCTCTCGTCCTCACCATTGCATTAACAAGGAAACAATTCTTTGCCAAAAGTGGACAATAGCAGTCCAATAGACAAAAGCCCCACAACCTAGACCATAATGACATAATGCATTAATACAGAAAGAACTAAAAGTTCACCTTTCCCAGATTCCATCCATCCGTTTCAACGTTCCTGTTCTTTCTTGCCATCTTAGCCATCTTTCGGGCACAGTACCATCTTCCTAGATCCTCTCTGTATTGCTTTGATCCTGTCTTTCCAAAGGTATCCTCCAGATTCAGTCTCTCCCACTCCATACCCCACCCCTACGAGTTCAGATGCTCCACCTGTATGGCGGAGGCTGCCACAGTGAGACAGAGGTCCTTGTGGGCTGCAAGGTCCGCTACACTAACTGTTTTAAACTGGATGTCACCTGCAGAAACAGTCTTATACTGATGCAGGTCAAAGGGGCAGGATACAGTCTCTGACTGGGAGTAGCTGCCCTGGTTCTGTCCCTGACCTCCACCTTGTCCCTCTCCTCCTCCGACCCGGCCTGCCTCAGTGTCAGTGCCCTCTCCTCGGCCTTGAGAACCCCCTTGGTTTTGGCTTTGGTTCTGGCTTTGGTTCTGCTGAGTCTGCCGTGCTGCAGCCACAGCTGCTGCAGTGAGCGGGTCTGGGTTGTGTTTCTGCATGTGTTTTACCAGGTAAGTTTCCTGAAAAAAAGAGCTGGCTTTAATTACGATACCAGATTTAGCATCACTAAACTTTATACCACTGCGATACTGAACATAAAGTATGGAGGCCAGCATCTGAAGTAAATTATCTCTCTCACCGAGGTGTATGTGCGATTGCAGAGGCCACAGGAGTAAAGCTTGGCATGTTTCACCGTGTGAGTGGACAGGTGGACTTCCAGACTGGCCGCGTCCGTGTAACCACGGTTACAGTTTGTACACTTAAAGGGTTTGTCCTTGTTGTGCTGTCGTCTGTGGGACTGCAACAGAACCAAAGCGTTTAGGAAATGTAAACACTGGTGGTGAAATATCCAATAGACGGTAGTCAAGATCCCAGAGAGAATCTGCATGAGTCACCTGAAGGTTGGAGAGTTGGGTGAAGGACTTCTCACAGCCCGGGTGGACGCACTTATAAGGCCTGTCTCCGGTGTGGATTCTGCACAAACAATAAGAACAACAAACAGACTGAGCAATGGAAATATAAATGGACACTTCCATAGTCTCCATTCACATCTAAGTTTCCGGTGAAGACAAGCGAGATTAACAGGAAAGTACTGTTGACTATTAAAAGAGAGAGATGTAGAATGACAAGCTCACCTGTTGTGCTGCTGTAGATGACTGAGCTGCCTGAAGGACTTCTGGCAGTAGGAGCAGCTGTAGGGTTTCACCCCTGTGTGGATACGGATGTGCTGGGCCAGGTAGCTGGAGTTGGCAAATGACTTAGTGCAGTGGGGACATTTATGGGGCTTGGCCTCTGTGTGGTTCCTGGAAGCGAGAAGAGAGGCGGGAAAAGAAAAACAGAGGAATGGTGCGTTTCTTTAAGCCGCCGTCCAAAGTAAATCACTCACATCTCTCCTGAGACTCAGTGCCTGCCTGACCTCTACTCAGTGCTAAACAAAAACAAAACATTTCTAAATGTCACTCTGACAACCCATGTTCAAACTTAAATGGGATCATCTATCTCATGGTGTGAGTGTGTATGTGTGTGATCGAGTGTGTGTGTGTGTGTGTGTGTGTAAGTGTTTGGAAGAAAGAAGCAGCAAAGACAGCAGAGCAGACAGACTGAAGCGACAGAGAGGGACTGAAACACAACACTCACAATCACAACCACACACTCAAACCAACTCCCACAGGAATCCACACAGAGTGCAAGCAGGCCAGGGCAGGGTGAGGGGTGAGGAGGGAAGGGGAGGAGGAGCCTGTGGGGTTGAGCAGGTGGAGCTGCTGTGAGCAGTACCGTGTGTGCTGCTGTAAATGACTGAGCTGTCTAAAGGACTTCTGGCAGTAGGAGCAGGTGTAGGGCTTGGCCCCGCTGTGGATACGGATGTGCTGGGCCAGGTAGCTGGAGTTGGCGAATGACTTGGAGCAGTGGGGACATTTGTGGGGCTTGGCCTCCGTGTGAGACTTGGAGTGGATCTGCATGTCTGACTTACTGAAGAAGGTCACGGCACACATCCGGCACCTACAACACAGAGACAGACAGACCGGGGGGAGGGAGGGAACAGATGAAAATACAAAGGGAAGGACAAGGAGAGACAGGGACGTGGGCAAAGAGGAGCACAGTGGGAGGAGTGGGGGGAGGAGAAGAAAATAACAAGCAAATGGGACAGGCCAACCGGGGAGGACAGAGGCCAAGGGGAGGACAGAGGCCAAGGGGAGGACAGAGGCCAAGGGGAGGACAGAGGCCAAGGGGAGGACAGAGGCCAAGGGGAGGACAGAATGAAGGAAAGGGAGGAGCAGAGAAATAAACAAAGGATGTGAAAAAAAGACAAGAAATAGAAATAGAGGGTGAATCAAAATGAACAGAAGGAGAAAACAGCAGATTCTGTTGAAGCAAGAAAGACAGAAACAGAATGAGAACTGAAGGCTACAAGAGAAAAGAGGCAGAAAGAGACATGAAAAGGAAGACAGGCAGAGAGAGAGAGAGAGAGAGACAGGGCAGAGGAGTTTGTGCAGTGTGTGTGTGTGTGTGTGATGCGTGATGGATGCAGAGTGCTTTCCCATGCCACAGATCGAACACATTAGCTCCATTTACAAAGGCACGCCAATTTTCAGATCAGTTCGGGTAAACAACGAAACCAATCTGATGTCATTCAGTCCAATTAGTGAGAAAAATCAACCAAATTGGGTGTCCTATTTAAACACAGCCTCTGTGAAAAATGTGCACATCTCACACCTATGAAGGAGGTGTTCGCTGCCCCAGCATGCAGTGCAGTCTGTCTGTGTGAGTGCCAGTTCCCAGCAGCACCTTGTGTTGATATCCACAGCAGCCTGAGTCTAACCTGTCTGCCCTGACTGTCTTCTAGTACATCGCTACACGTGTGCAAGCATTCCACAGCAGCACAGCCCTATGAGGAAGCAGGACAGGAGCCTTCTGGCCCACTGGTGTCCCTGAAGGACCTTACCTGTAGGTTTTATTGCCGTCCTTCCCACCGTGGTCTTCGTTTGCAAGGTCATACGGGTCGGAGTGATGCTGCGAAGACATAACCACCTATCAAATGTAAAAAAAAAAAAATTTGACTAGAATCAGAGTAATCGTACTGTGAGGCACACTGTATTGACATGTCTTGTTTTCTGATGACTCTAAACGTCCAGTGCCATAGATAAGTCTGGAAGTTGTTCTTTCAGTGGAGAGCTTTTATTTTGGATACTAAGGTAAGCGTCTCACCTGCCCTCCTGATGCCAGATGAGCCAGAATCAGTGCCTCATTTCCAGCAGAGAGGGTGTGGCCAGTAGCAGGCCTCCCTAGAGAAGACTTCCTCTTCCTGCCCCGTTTCGATGGTGTTGGCATGACTACCACCTGTGGGGTTCCACCTTCTTGTTTCTTGTCTAAGCAGGTGACAGAAAGAACCTTGTCAGTGACTGTCAGTGTCTGAAGTGACAGTGGTTCAAAATGATGAAAGGTTACATAGCATTAACTCTGCATAAAGATAAATATATATATATATGTAATATTAATTAAAATATTAACATTAAGCATTGCATATTACTGTGTGTGTTTGGTTCCTCATCACCTGCAGCATGTAGCGTAGAGACAATCATGGTGGTGGTTGGGTGTCCGGAGACAAAGGACTGTGTGGACGTGGCTGGAGAAACCAGTTGTGTGCCCTGAGGAGTGGTGATCACCAGACCGGCTACAGACGGGGACACATGACATACCAATCTGACAACCACAGTAAAACAACACGCTAGATGCACCAGGAGTAGGCAAACCCGGTACTGGAGGGACACGTTCTTCATGTTCGTTTATCAATTTTAACAACTGGAATGTAAGAAGTAAATGATCAATCGGTTGTGTAGGTCGGGTGTATGTCGGGTGTATGTCGGGTGGAGGTCGGGTGGAGACATACCTGCTGTCATGATTCCAGTGGATGGTACGGGGACAACAGTGATGTTCTGGGTGTGAGGAGGTTGTATGTGAGCACCCTGGCCCTGCCCCCCTCCCTCCTGCTTGGGAACAGTGAGCACGGCCGTCTGGTAATGGGAAGAGGAAGCGGGGAATGAGACGTTCTTCTCCTGGTCCTTCAGCTGCTTCAGGAACATGGCGTTCTCAATCTGAAGGATTATGAGAAAAAACAAGGTGCAAAATCATACATCCTGTATTGTGCCAGAAGCAGGTGTTGGTAACAATGTTATGTTGCGCAGAAAGGCACAAGGCCTATAGCAGACCTTAAGGACTTTTTTTCCTAATAGAAGAAGTTTAGTAGTCATGTGCTTTGTTTTTCATTAGGCAGTTGTTTGTGACTCCTGTTCAACTAAAACAGCCGGCTAATTGCAAATAATGAATCACTAGTACTAACAACACGATGATGCCATCTAAGCAAAGCATTTTTTTTAGTTATGGGTTTATTGCAAGTTCAGCTCTCTGTAGCAGCAGGTGTGAGCCTAGACAGAATCTACATGCTGGAAGGAGAGCGCATTCTCCGGCCAACAACCAAGTTTGGCGCCTGAACTAGAAGTGATGCTAGAGCATGACAAGACAAGGGGACCATGAATGACATGAATTATCCAAATACTCAGAAAGTTTGATGCATTATAATCCTGTATAGTACTGGCTGCGGCTCTGGGTGTTATTTTGGATTCAGTTGTGCCATTGAATTCAGTTGTGCCATTGAATAAGAGAACATGCAGAATTGCACAGCTGACAGGAGTGTAAAGTTACTCACCTTCAATGTCTACCTGATGTTACAATACTATCAAGAAATGTCACCTCGTCCTAATGACATTTACACAACAGCTGTGAGGTGGTGTGAGCGAACACAGACCTAATATCCAGTATATAAGGATATAAGCCACTTAATATAACAATAAATAATCTATGAAATAAATTAATGGTAGAATCCGCTGTGCCACTTAGTTTTAAAGGGATCGTAACTTTTACTATTTCAGTAAATACCCAAAGACCTATGAGCTCATGTTTTCCCATCTCAAAATTGAACATGTTAAAGTGCACTTCCGCCCCAAAACTTACCTGTCCTTGAACAGGTACAGGGGACCAGAAGTACTGAGAGTTAAAATGAGAATCCTCCATAACTTCTGCAATGGAAAAGAAAAAGAATATGATTACTAGGCGTTAACAATAAGTGGGATTGTCCCATAATGCATCAGTTAGAATAACACTGGGCACAATGTGGCAGATTTGGCACGTTTGGTGACATGCAGATAAATATAATAATAGTTATATTAGAAGAACTGTATATCGTTAAATGGTTACATGGACCTGGCACATTGTGTCACATCGACATCCTCAAATCGATTTTAAATAATATGTTAATTTAATACCAAGAGCAATTGGACGAATGCAAAAAAAATGGCATTACAAAAGGTTTCTTACAAAAAGGGCGGTGATAACTACAATTAATTTAACGTTGGAAAAAATATTGCAACTCTAAAATGATGGTTAGCTATTTGTCACATTAGCAATTTGCTGATCTTCAAGTGGTAGAGTCCATGCCGATTCCCTGCAAGTCGTGCACCGTAGCTTCACAGAAAACACGAGATTAATGTAATCTTTTACTCTCCCGGACTCTAAATGCCTGTGAAAATAGAAAAAAGTCCCAAAAAAAGACGATAAAAAGATGCGAAAAAAACCAATAGGCAATCTGGCGCGGACTTCCGGCTGTCCAGAAGGAGAAGAGAGGTGGCAAGTCGCTCATTGGAAGAAATACTCTCATTATGAGGGGAAAATAACAGTATTTACCTCCACTGACGACTCTCTCCCTTCCCGGAATTCCTGTAGGCCGGAACTGTTAAGAAACTCAGTGAAAATCTTTCCGTTTTTTTCCCTCTTCAATGTTTTTTTCTATTTTTTTTTGTTTCTTGTCCCTCTTCTCTCCGCTGTACTTCCTTCGAGGAAGGTCAAGAAACAAAGCGCTGTTCGTGGTGAAGTCATTTCCGGCGAGTGAGGTCTATTTCCCAGTCACCGCTAAACGGGATACAGCGGGGGTCCAAGCTGTGGAGCCCAGTGACGCCATACTCTCTCAGTCCACACTCAGTTTTTTCAGCCGATATCTAATTAACTTCTGTTAAGCTTGAGTTAGTTATTCTGACTTTCTGAATTACGATGGGTGAACAATATATTCAGTGGCATGCCAGTTTGCTAACGTCATTTATAATACTTAATACTGAGCCTTGAATGTTTCAGTACGTCCAGAAGACTCTTGACACCCTCCATAACGAGGATAAGCCCCGGAAGGTCATTGTTGAAAGGGCTGGCTGTTGGCAGTGTGCTGTATCAAAGCATTTTCATGGAAAGTTGACTGGAAGAGAAAAGTGTTGGTAGGAAAATGTGCCCAAGCAGCAACAGGGATGACCGCAGCCTTGAGAGGATTGTCAAGCAAAGCCGATTCAAGAACTTGGGAGCGCTTCACAACGAGTGGACTGAGGCTGGAGTCAGTGTATCAAGAGCAAACACGTGTCCAGGAAGTAGGATACAAGTGTCGCATTCTAATTGTCAAGCCACTCATAAACCAGAGACAATGTCAGAAGTGTATTACCTGGGCCAGGGCGAAAAAAAAACTGATCCAAGAAAACGTAGATCCAAAGTCCTCTTTTCAAACGAATGTACATTTTGCATTTCATTTGGAAATCAAGGTCCCAGAGTCTGGAGGAAGAGTTTGTGAGGCACAGAATCCAAGTTGCTTGAATTCCAGTGTGAAATTTCCACAGTCAGCGATGATTATTTGCCATGACATCTGCTAGTGTTGGTCCACTGTGTTTTATCAAGTCCAGAGTCAATGCAATCGTCTACCAGGAGATTATAGAGCACTTCATGCTTTCATCTGCTGAGAAGCTTTATTGAGATGCTGATGTCCTTTTCCAGCAGCACCTGCCCACAGGGCCAAAATGACCGGTACCTGGTTTTGCTGCCCGTGGTATTACTGTGCTTGATCGACCAGCCAACAACCTGAACTGAACCCCATAGAGAATATACTGTCAAGAGGAAAATTAGATGCACCAGACTCAACAATACAGATGAGCTGAAGGCCGCTATCAAGGCAACACCTCTTCTATTACATCTTAGCATCACCACAGTCTGATTGGCTCCCTATCACTTCGCATTGCTGCAGTAATTCTTCCAAAAGACCCCGAATTAAGTAATGAGTGCCTAAATTAACATACATTTTGAGATACTGGATTTTTTATTTCCATGAGCAGTAAGGCATAGTCACCTAGATTAAAACAAGTGTTTAATGAATCTAGAATTTATGGTGTCACATTTTCAATTAGATGTAAAAGAAGAACTTTTTAACGTTATTTAAATTATTTGAGGTGCACCTGTATTATTTTTCATTAATACTACGACGTTATTGTCTATAATTCCTGTTTAGGATATCAACCATAGACATACATAATAAAGGCCTTTATTATGTCAGTGCTAATGCCATTTATTGGTCACAAATCTAAGGTCCGCACAAATGTTTTTTATTAAATTGCAGTTACACTGTTCGTCGTGATTTTTATTGTAAAATTATTTACAACAAATATCATTAACCTTGATGAGGACCCTTTTTATTTATTTATCATTCTTTTCATTATTCTTTTCACGATGTTCTTAACGGAAGTTGTGTATATATTGAACAAGAGATGTTTGTTTTGATGTTCAATTTAAAATGTTCAATAAAAAAAAAAAAAAATTTAAAAAAAAATGATATATCTATATGAGTACAGACGATCGGTCCATTCATACGCATGCGCAACACATGTGTGCTTCCGGGGGACGAACATTCAACTTCCGGTTCGTGTGGTCACAGGCACACACACACAAAATTGCACGTTTTAAATAAACACATGTCTGTTTAAATCATCAACATATTGTTTGAGTTTACAGCAGAACAAACACGTACACACACTCGGATTTGACTACAATGAAAGTTAAAGTGCTTTCCCGGAATCCGGACGACTATGTACGAGAGACTAAGTTTGATATCCAACGTGGTAAGTAAGTGTGGTATTTTAACCAGCCTGCTTGCACACAATTATTATTAGCCAGCTAACATAATTTACTAAAGGTTCATCGTTTCGCCCTGAAACGTAGCCATGTAAACATGTACTGTAGTGTTGTATTAATTCAGCCCTATCACTCACTACTAGCACAACAACAACGTATTATAGCATGTTTTGTCTGGTGCCTTTAGTACCTAGAAATTACGACCCGGCTCTCCATCCGTTCGAGGTGACCCGGGAGTACACACGGGCCCTGAATGCCACCAAGTTGGAACGGGTGTTCGCTAAGCCGTTCCTGGCCTCGCTGGATGGCCACAGGGATGGGGTGAACTGCATGGCCAAGCACCCCAAGAGCCTCTCCACAATTCTGTCCGGTTCGTGTGATGGAGAGGTAATACACTGTAGTTGTTCAATTGTACACAGAGTTACCTAGATTTCTGATATTACACTAAAGAAACCCAGTGTTGATTCCCAGATGGTAACCAGTGTCCACAGTGATTATACACGTGTCTTTGTTGATGACAATGGGTATTCAATATCTGAATGGACTATTGTAAATCTAACAATAACTTGTTGTGTTCTTCAGTTGAAGGTGTGGAATCTCACCAAACACGAGTGTGTCCGAACATTCCAAGCTCACGAAGGCTTTGTTAGAGGGATGGTCGTCCGTTTCTGTGGCTCCTCCATCTTCACGGTATTGTTTGCGTTATCCAGTGTGGTATTCACTAGGACACCCAGTCGCTCAATCATGACTGAATGATCTAGGTAGCATAAGGCCTGTGAGTCAACAAGCCCACATGCTTCAGATTGCATTACTGTGGTCGGGCTTGAGATTGCATTTCTGGAGGCAGAATGTTTTGGAACTTGTAATTGTCTTTCTTTGTTGCCCATCAAATGAAACATGGTCATGTTTTTTGAATTACAGATTGGTGATGACAAGACCATCAAACAGTGGAAGATGGAGACCCCGGCAAACGGAGAGGAAGAGGAACCTCTCAACACTATTCTTGGGAAGGTACGGAGGAAGAGTCTGTCATTATTCTACTCAATCAATCTTTGGGCGTCTTCCTGTCCAAACCTATTTGAGTTCATTAGGCGACACTCTAAAATGTACTCACCACGAAATACTGAATATAATATGACCTCATAAGGAGGAGGATGGATATTGATATGACCTCTCTAGTATCAGTGGTTTTGATTATGGTGATAATAATTGTAATGTATTCGCATGTTCACTGCGATGAATGGCGAGTATACAGTTCTAATTCAACACACCAATGTGTTGTGTCTCCAGTCTGTGTTCACCAGCATTGACCACCACTACAAGGACCCTGTGTTTGTGACGAGTGGCCAGCAGATAGACATCTGGGATGAGCAGCGTACCAGTCCCATCCGCTCCTTCTCCTGGGGAGTGGACAGCATCAGCTGTGTTCGCTTCAACCCTGTAGAGGTAATCTACCCACCTCTATGTAGAGGTAATCTACCCACCTCTATGTAGAGGTAATCTACCCACCTCTATGGAGAGGTAATCTACCCACCTCTATGGAGACTTGGTACGATTCCTACAGGCATTATGTATTTAATGTTTAAACATTTTTGACCCCCCCCACTCCTGTCTTCTTAGACTGAACTTCTTGCAAGTTGTGCCTCTGACAGAAGTATTGTGCTGTACGATATGAGGGAAGCTGCGCCCCTTAAAAAGGTACATGTCTACATTATATACAACATTGCGACTTTCCACTCATTTGCCAAGTTTGGGTTGAGATGCTTTTAGCTCTGTGGCGACTGACGTTAGCTCTGTGTGGACTGACGTTAGCTCTGTGGCGACTGACGTTAGCTCTGTGTGGACTGACGTTAGCTCTGTGTGGACGTTAGCTCTGTGTGGACTGACGTTAGCTCTGTGTGGACTGACGTTAGCTCTGTGGCGACTGACGTTAGCTCTGTGGCGACTGACGTTAGCTCTGTGGCGACTGACGTTAGCTCTGTGGCGACTGACGTTAGCTCTGTGGCGACTGACGTTAGCTCTGTGGCGACTGACGTTAGCTCTGTGGCGACTGACGTTAGCTCTGTGGCGACTGACGTTAGCTCTGTGGCGACTGACGTTAGCTCTGTGGCGACTGACGTTAGCTCTGTGGCGACTGACGTTAGCTCTGTGGCGACTGACGTTAGCTCTGTGGCGACTGACGTTAGCTCTGTGGCGACTGACGTTAGCTCTGTGGCGACTGACGTTAGCTCTGTGGCGACTGACGTTAGCTCTGTGGTTAGCTATTCACAACTGAATGTGTCCACTTCTGTATAGGTCATCATGACAATGAGAAGCAACTCTTTGTGCTGGAATCCAATGGTGGCCTATCACTTTACCAGCTGTAATGAAGATTACAAGTGAGTGACACGAAAATAACCGGAATGCACGCTTTATTTTAAGTTATCATGTTATGGGCACTACATCATTTTGTGGATTTAAAATATATGTAATGAGCTACCTTTGCAATTAGAAGCATCTGTTTGTAGTAGCTTTAGAGAACTCATTTGAAGATATTTGTGTACAGCGTTGATTGGCTGTAATGATGGTATGGACCCTCCCCCTGTACCCAGGCCATTGGTCAATTTCAATCCCATCTGCCCTGTAACATCATGTAGTTGACCAAATGTACTATCATACATACCGATAACAGTAAATTGGGATGCACGTCGTATACATTTTGGAATGAACCTCTGGCTGGTTTGACCTTTTCTAACACATACTTATCTGGCATTCCCCAGTTATTTTCATTGCTACACATTGATAGTGGGTATTATTTTATTTTTAATCCAATGGTGTTAGAGGGGTTAACTGCAGTGTAACTCTGATGCAGCTCTCTGCTAGCTCCCTCAGTGTGAGCGTTATGTGCATAGACAGTCAAACATTCACTCCAAGCTATTTATAAATGTCAAGCCTCATATTTGTCGTTATTCCCATTTACAGTGTGGATCTTTCATCACACAATTCTGAGAAGTTCTGACTTTAATTAGACTGGGCCTTTAATATGTAACCATTGTATAACATCATGATGTCTTGTCCCTCTCAGTCTGTACACATACGATATGAGGTACCTAGACAAGCCCATCGCCGTGCACATGGACCATGTCTCCGCCGTGCTGGATGTTGATTACTCTCCAACTGGACAGGAGTTTGTCTCAGCCAGCTTTGACAAGACCATCCGGATTTTCCCCAAAGAATCAAGCCACAGCAGGTTCGTGGTGTCTGGGTTTAATGTATTTGTAACCATTCTCACTCGGGATTGCCTTAATCGCCGTGTGTGTTATTGTTTAATCTGTATGGTAGCACTCACTGACGTGTGATTTCTGATCCACAGGGAGGTGTATCACACCAAGCGCATGCAGCACGTCATCTGCATAAAGTGGTCGTCAGACAACAAGTACATCCTCAGTGGTTCAGATGAGATGAACATCAGACTGTGGAAAGCCAATGCTTCTGAGAAGCTGGGAATGGTTAGTCATAGTGTTGTGAGAGAAGGGTGTGTCTGGCTAGCGGAGACGAGGGCCCCGTGTGTCTGGCTAGTGGAGACGAGGGCCCAGTGTGTCTGGCTAGTGGAGAGAACGGCCCAGTGTGTCGAGGGCCGCTACACAGCACATTACACCATAGGGCCGCATAAACTGTGGGCCCCAATGGAAAACATTGAAATGCAGTCAGAATAAGACGGGTGTGTTTGTTTCTATTGCCCTTACACTTTTGGATACTTAATAAGTTTGTTCCCTAATTCACACGATTCTAGAATGCTTCAATGTGACCGTTTGTGCTCATTTGTCATTCATTTGAAATCCTCTATTCTGTCATTTTACCTACAAGCACCAATGAATTGCTCTGCCATTAACAATATGCATCTTCCCTCCATTCTTTCGCTTCTTCACTCTTTTTGTATGCAGCGTAACGGTGGACAGTTGGCCACATTTTGGCACTTGTTTTGCTGTCAGTGTATAAGAGATTAGCTCTATAGCTTGGCACTTAAACGGATCAGCCCTGCTCCTCTCAGCAGTTTGAATTCGCCCAATCACTTAGAGAGCATCCACTGGAAACAATTACGCTTGGACAATCAAGTGTAACTGGAAGGGTCTTTAATTACGGAGAAATGCTGAATCAAGGCTGTGTGTCCGATCTCTGGTGTAGCGTAGGATGTCTACGTTCTGGGGTGTGTTGCAGCTGCTGTGTCTATATCCGATTATTGAGCCTGACCCCACAGTGTTTCCTGCACACGGCAGCTGACAGTCTGTGCTGTTGGTTGATGAGTCGATTTTTCATGTTCCTTTTTTCAATGAGGGAATCATTGCATATGTTTTCTGATATGTCATAAGAATCTGCACAATTTTTTGGACCAAGCTGTTTTCAGCAAATATTCTGAGTCAGCCAATCAGAGTTGCCCTGCTTCTTTTATCTCACTCTAAATGTTGTTACACTTTTCATAAATAACGTTTAACAGGCTGTCTCTCTGCTCTATGGAAAGCAGCTGGCTTTAACACGATCAGCAGCTATTAGCTTTTCTCCGACAAATTAAATTTGAGAAAAATCGTTGCTTTTAATTACGATGAAAGCACTGGAATGAGTGACCACTTAAAGAATCTCCGAACCACAGCAGAGTGGGATGAGATGGCGATGCTGAACGTAAAGAGACAGTGGGGTCTGTTGAACGCATGTCAGTGTCTCTGGCACCAGACTTCTTCTGGGTAGTCCTCCATTTAATCTTTCACCTAATCTCCCCTATTCTAACGAACCCCCCTTCCCGGTTCTAGATGGCTCCCAGGGAGAAGGCGGCTGCCAACTACAACCAGAAGCTGAAGGAGAAGTTCCAGCATCACCCGCAGATTCGCCGAATCGCGCGCCATCGTCACCTGCCCAAAGTCATCTACAGCCAGCGCAATGAGATCCGGATCATGAAGGAGGCTCGCGGCAGGAAGTATGGGCTCCTCCTCCTTTATCTCTATTCTCTAACCGCGCTCTCCTTTCATGTACTTTCAGATTTACCTGACATTTCCTCAAGTGTATTAGTAGTAAACCGTTTGTGCCGGGTGGCGGTAGAATGGGGGGGGTTTGTGTCTGGTGTTTAAATAGTTTTGGACCCTAATGACGTCTGTCACATGGACAAAATAATTTGCAAATATGGCAGGGCTTTTTAATGTCCATGGGTGGTTTTGGTGGAGTCACTTTCAACCCGAGTCTGCCCAATCAGGACCCAGTGCTCTTAATGGACAAATGGCACATACAGATTAGATATTCCCCATATGAAGCTCCTTATTGGTTAACACTAATAGTGAAGTGATGGTCTCATTAATGGCATGATGATTCATAAACTGGTGGTGGTGGTAGTGGTGTGTTGCTAGGTGGTGGAGGTGGGTGTGGTGGTGGTATGTTGCTAGGTGGTGGAGGTGGGTGTGGTGGTTGTGTGTTGCTAGGTGGTGGGGGTGGGGGTGTGTTGCTAGGTGGTGGGGGTGGTGGTGTGTTGCTAGGAGGTGGGGGTGGTGGTGTGTTGCTAGGAGGTGGGGGTGGGGGTGGTGGTGTGTTGCTAGGAGGTGGGGGTGGTGGTGTGTTGCTAGGAGGTGGGGGTGGGGGTGGTGGTGTGTTGCTAGGTGGTGGGGGTGGTGGTGTGTTGCTAGGTGGTGGTGGTGTGTTGCTGGGTGCTGGTGGTGCTGGTGTGTTGCTAGGTGGTGGTGGTGACGTCAGGCATGTGTACATAGGAGCTGTAATGATGGCCGTGTGGTTTCAGCTCTTTGTATGGTTCAGATGACGCTGGTATCAGTCAATAACCGTGTTTATGACTTCAGGCCACCTGGCTGGGTACATCTCCTTTGTGTACTCTGCGAAACCTGTCTCTCGGTCTGTCTCCCTTTGTGTCTGTCACTTCATATGGATTTATTGGCATGGAATGTGTAACTACATATATTGCCAGAGAAAAATTTGTATATATTAAAAAAGCAAACAAAAATCAAAAGACAGAACAGATCAATGAACAACAATCACAGTTTTAAGTTATGAGGATACAGGTATTCATTTAGCTAGCCTGATTTGTAATGTGGTTGGAAAGTATCCTACATTATATGGACAAAAGTATTGGGTCACTACTCTTAATCTAGAATGGAGATTGCGAGCCAGGCCCTCTCGTCCAACATCACGGTCTGTCCTCACCAACGCGGAAGTCCAACAGACACTCTACTCTACTCTGTCTTATAGAATGTCTTCCCAGAATAGTGGACACAATTATAGTGGCAATCGGGGGATTAAGAATGGGATGTTATAAAAGCTCATCCAGGTGTTTTGTGTCCCAATACTTTTGTCCATATTGTGTATTTTGCCGCTATATGGATTTAAAAAAAATCCTAGAACAAGTTGCAATTCCTCCATGTTTGTTTTTTTTTTGTTTTTAAATTTTGGGGAGAAATGCCATCTTGCACATATTTCCGTTTGTCTCTTCTTTGGTCTCTCTCTTGGTCTGTTTCTCTCTCTCCGTTTCTCTCTGAATATTCTCATGAGCGCGTGTCTGATCTGTGATTTAATCATGGTTTTGTGTGTTCCAGGGAGAGGAACGTGCGTAAGCATGCCAAACCTGGCACCATGCCCCTGGTGACGGAAAAAGAGAAACACGTCGTCGCCGTGGTGAATTAGAAGGGGCAGTGTGACCCTAAAGGACTCATTTAATAAAAATGTGATGGATCTCATGGACAGGTTGATGTGGCTGATACAGGATCTGTGGCTGATACAGGATCTGTGCCAAGTTGGCTTATGACAAATGCTAGCAGCTGACCAGTTTAGAGCACTGGTATAAACCTTTGGTTATATGCAAAAGTTAGTATAGCCTCACTCTGTATACATCCGAACAATTTAATTATGTAAACTGTTGATTGTATTTGACCTGTTATGTATTTGTGTACTGAAACCTCATCGGATGATTAGCACGCAAATTGTTTTTATGACCGTAACGTTTTTCCTGTTACAATGTAGATGTTCCAAATTAAAAAGTCATATTATATAAAATGTATAATTGAATGCACATTTCTGATGTAAACCTTTACTTATTAAATACACAAAGTGCTCAGCTTATTGTCATTCATCTTTGGTGTATCTAAATAAAAATCTAAGGTGTTCTAACAAAATGGTTCTGATGATTGGGTTGTTTGGTTTTGTATATCAACACATTTGGATTCAATCAATTAACACATTTGGACTTCTATCGATGTGTTCAATATTTGAGTTTCAGGATTTATTGGCATTTCTTTGATTTCATTTGGATGATCTAGTTGTCTGGGGTTAGCCGCTAACAGACTTAACCGTCTTAATGTTTCATCCACTTACTTCAGGACTGAACCGTCACGCCTCTGTCTGATTCCATCATCTAAACCCTGTTTGTGTTGGCAGGATGTTGGACATGTCAGGAGGACTAACCCATAACGTGGTGTCGCAAAAAAGCTGTTGAATCACTCATTGACTTGGGTTATTCAATTGAAAACAAATGATTATACCTGGATGTTTTAAAGTAGCTGTGTTAGAAAACCATCAATATCATATTTAATCCAAACTTGACACATCCGGTTAGGGAATTGAACCATTTCTGAGAATAATGGATACTGGCATTACATACCAGGCAGCGCCATAGTGCTAAAATGCACATCACTCTGACCGCTTTCTCTTTTACTTTCAATATACAATGTACGTATTGTCATAACGTTTCTTTAGTAAAACCCTTTAGTTATTGTCTGGTCCAGATGCCAATGTTCTCCAGTCCGTGTTTTGCCAAAGCGCTTATTGAAGGAGCGTCCGTGGACATGCGCCCCCTAGCGCCCAGCCTGTGTTCTGCGCGTCTCCATCGCTCCGTCCACTCTCCGTCGCTCCGCCCACTCTCCATTGCCCCGCCCACTCGTCCTATAGGGATTGTTTCATTGCATCCATTTTTGTGCATTTAAGAAATCTCCAAGAATGACCAACCTGGAGGAAGGCGAGGGAGACCGGGTAAAGGGATAGGGATCCGGGAAGGAGAAACAAAACAGGAAGAAGGATATAGGTCTTCATTTCCACATGAGACTGTATCCATTAAAGGATATGACACGATGGCTTAGACAGGATAGAAAATGAGTGCACAATAAAAGGCAAGTTGTCTATTTCATTGGATTGCTTATTATTTAACTATGTAAGAGTGTAATGATGTTTGTAATGTTTGGATCCTAAAGACAGTATGATAGTATAATAATTAGAAAATGTTATATATATATATATATATATATATAATACATATCTAGTACTGGAACCGAGAGGCTGGTGTGAGATTGGGAATCAGGCTAGAATCATGTGGACTATTTGTCCTGTTTTCTTCGCCGATGTTTCCTATGTTTTAATGTGAATTACAGCATCCTACTGGACCGGTACTTCCTCACCAGAAAGCCTTTCTTCCGTGTAAATCTTTTTAAAAAGCAAAACATAGTGAGATCATCCATAAATCCCAGATATCTGGGCATAACTGAGACCAAGCATTAGGTTATTAGCGGATGCTACTGGGATATTTATGATGATAATAAACATTAGAACCACATCCATTGAATATTTCAACATATTAAAGAGTAATAATATAAATACAAAAAATACATCGTAGTTATATATCGGTTGGAATTAATTATTGCTCGTGATTGTATTGTATTGTTCTGTATCTTTAGCATTTGTGTGAAGCCATGTCAGCTCCACTCGGGCCCCGAGCCCCAGGCGCCCCCCCGCTGGGTGGAGCCTCCCCGCCGGGTGGAGCTCTGCCCGACCTGCCGGACCTCAGTCACCTCACCGAGGATGAGAGGAGGATCATATTGGGGGTCATGGACCGACAGAAGAAAGAAGAGGAGAAGGAGCAGTCGATGCTAAAGTGAGCCATTATGATTAGCTGTAGTCAAGCACGCGTGTGTGTGTGTGCGTGTGTGTGCGTGTGTGAGAGAGAGATAGTGAGGGAGAGAGAGGAGTGCATCAGTATGGAGACAGGGACAGGTCTCACGTCAACTGTGGTTGTGCAGATCTGGGTTGGGGTGCAGATCTGGGTTGGGGCGCAGATCTGGGTTGGGGTGCAGAGATCTGGGTTGGGGCGCAGATCTGGGTTGGGGTGCAGATCTGGGTTGGGGCGCAGATCTGGGTTGGGGTGCAGATCTGGGTTGGGGCGCAGATCTGGGTTGGGGTGCAGAGATCTGGGTTGGGGCGCAGATCTGGGTTGGGGTGCAGAGATCTGGGATGGGGCGCAGATCTGGGTTGGGGTGCAGATCTGGGATGGGGCGCAGATCTGGGTTGGGGCGCAGATCTGGGTTGGGGTGCAGAGATCTGGGATGGGGCGCAGATCTGGGTTGGGGTGCAGGGTTGGGGCGCAGATCTGGGTTGGGGTGCAGAGATCTGGGTTGGGGCGCAGATCTGGGTTGGGGTGCAGAGATCTGGGTTGGGGTGCAGATCTGGGTTGGGGTGC
Source organism: Dallia pectoralis (assembly GCA_029465975.1). Classification (NCBI taxonomy): domain Eukaryota; kingdom Metazoa; phylum Chordata; class Actinopteri; order Esociformes; family Umbridae; genus Dallia; species Dallia pectoralis. Next base: position 9,696,892 of record CM055763.1, on the reverse strand, counting down.
AGGGTTGGGGTGCAGATCTGGGTTGGGGTAACCCTGTTGCAACTATCTGGCCGTCATCTTTCCCCACAAATACAGTGCGTGTTGTCTGTGCATTGACGTGTGCATTCTCCAATGAAATCTCCATACAATGAAGTGAAATAATCCGTTTGATGACATACGTTCCAGTTGCCGTGTGTCTTCTGACACTTATAATGCATTTGAATCCCAGGCCACCATGTAATGCGGCCCTATCAAACTGTTGACTTGTTGGGTTGAGTTAAAAAACCAGGGCCATCTCCCCGTCAAATCATGTTACTTCCGTTTTTGACGCCTCAATATTACACAACAACGATTAAACATTGTTGCCTAAAGAAATCATTTTACATACACAGTATGAGGACTTTCCACACAGTTTGTATATATTTCAGGACGGCCTTTATGTCATGCTACTATGCATGCTATCGATGGCAGATGAAGCATAAGGCATTTCAGCACCAAGCCGCTGTCCACTAGTCCTGTTGCAAGCAGTGGTTGTGGAAAGACACAGCACACGCGTCTAGACAGCAGGTTATTTATTGCTCATCAATGGCCATGCGTTGTGTGTGATGTCAGTGCACGAGCCATTCTTGAATACAACCTAGGTTTTTTATTGTGACTTACTGTAGCTTTTCCCGTCATGCAACTTTATCGCAGTTTCTGTTTACGTAAACTGTTGCTTATAACATTTTTCTAAAGTGTCCAACTCCTCTATTTCATTAGCATTTTGTGCTAATTTTGTCAATGTGTGTTTTTGTTCCCTCTGGAAATGTGATATTTCCATCAAAGGCATTTGGGAGTTACCCTTATAGATGTGAACTATGCTTGGTACAATGGTGAACATGCTGGTTTGTCCAAAGAGTCTGATTACATTCGTAAATGGCACACTGAATAGTGCATAACTTCTGACTACAGCCTTGAGGACCCCTATGTGTCTGGGACCAGAGCAGTGTGCAGTATTGGAAGGAAAGTGACATTTTTGACGCACACCTCGTCTCAGGTACATTCAGAGGGTGATCGGTCTGTCTGATTTAGTCCCTGTTGTTAAGGGGGAAGTTTGCAAATATTTACTGTTGGGTTTGTTCTGATGCAGATGTGGTAGAAAGTAGCCTATAGTGAGACAATAATGTGGCAAATATGACTCACAGACTCTACAATAACAGCAAGCAGGCAGACAGGCCACCTCAGTTTGTTCTGCTGCCTGGTTGTGAATCATCCCTGGCTATTTTTCCCATTGCTGAGTGCTTTTTGCCCCCCCCCCTTTTGGAGGTAAAGGGATTGTCAGCTTTAGTCACTCACAGCCATGCAGGCTGCCAGTGATGTCACAGCCGTGCCCAGAAGGCCTGACTGAGCATGTGCAGCAGGCTAGTGAACGTACAGTACCAGCATATATGCACCCTGGACACTCAGTCACTGTCTCTAAAGGTCATTCTTTTTTGACACATTGGTACAAAAACACTCAGCTGGGGTTCTTCACAACCTTTTCTTCTCTAATGCAGATGTGTAACTCCAGATGTAATAGCAGCGTTAGTAGTTTTATTTCAAATGACTGTCGCGCAGTTATGGTTGTGCATCTCATCTTTCCTTCATACTCAGATTCTGTGAGCTTCACCCTGCTATCTAAATGCCCTTATATGCCGACCTGTGATAGAGAGCTGACAAAAAGAGGTGGAAACCCTCAGATCAAGCAGACCCGTAATCAAATCAAACGTTTAAAAATCCTGTATCTATTTAGCAAAATGCAGCCTTGTGCAATCACAGCAGCAACAGCGTCATTGCCGCTATAGAACAGGTCCTGTTAAATCGAGAAATTGAAGAGACTAACTAAGAGAATAACGAGTTAGGTAGACAAAAAGAGAGCACATTATTGTTAATGTAAATACGTTCTCATGCCAATACAGCCCTTTAAATTGCGATGTAATTGAATGTGGCGGGAGCCAGAGAGGCAGGGCCTTCAGGTGTGTTGCTCTTGCCAAGTTCCTGTCATCTCCGTTGAGGCGCCGCAACGACAATTGCTGACAATTCAGAGGAGAGCCGGGAGAGACCTGTTGACTCCCATGTCGTTTTTACTCTTTCGCCGTGTGCGGGTTCTTTGTCATCTTCGTACGTACTAGAACGTATTACTACAGTGCCTCAGCTTCCTCGCTGTAGACTTCCCAGAACCCATGTGTCTGCATGCGGTTTATGAGCTGCATAAAGTAATGAAATGTGATGTGAATATGGACTGGACATGCCACTGCAGCTAACTAAGCATCCGTTCCTCCAGATGCACTGGATCTTCAGACACACTGTAGCCCACTAACTAACTGTAAGTCTGGTGCAGCAGACGGTCTGCATGGTCACAGATCTGGATCCCATCCTCACCCAGACACCCTGGGATACCCCGAGACCCAGCCACCACAGGGGTCCCAGGACCAGCAGCTGCATTGTGGGTAATCCCAGGGGCCTGGAGGAGGCCAGGGAGTTCACTTCTTCCATAGTGACGAACTGGTGCCCCACGTTGAGGGAACCCTGTTTGCTGGCACCGCCCCGATTTCCGGTCCTTGTCTTGTGGGTTGACTCATTACCCGTGCCCCAGGGCCCAGTAGGGGCCTCCACTCCTCCACTGACAGCCCTAATTACAGCGGATGCCTTGTCTGAGGGACTCCTACATAGAATCTCTGCTGGTGATCAGACCTCTGCCACCAGGAGCTGTCTTGGTTCTCCTCCCCCTGTACTGCTCCACCATTAGCTAGAGAACAGTGCTCTAGATGATCTTGTACGAACTAAACGTCTATGCTAGTGTGGTCATGTTAATGAATTATGAATGCCAGTATATTGTTGACAACTATTATAGCATCAAGAATAGCCTGGACTTCCTGTCGGTCGACATTCTCCTAATTCATCAAGGAAGATGTCCCATTAACACACAGGTCCAGAGAATAATTTGTGTTCTTTGGGTCAGTATTTGGCCGTAGGCTACTGTGTATTTTGGTTTCCACAGCCATTCTCAATCTACGTTAGGGACCTTCGTACTTCTGTGTTGGTTGTAAACTTGCCATGCACAGTGGTGACCTATGTACTGTGTTTTGGGTCGAGTCTGGGTTAGGATTCGGTTTGTTTTGAAAGATGCATTGTGGTCTAGTTTCAGGGAGTGTAGCAGTGTGTTAAGCTTCCACTGTGGTTGGACCACATCTCGTCTCTTCTACAAGGTTTCCTACTTATTCTGTGATGTGTTTCTCTGGCATTCACCATCTTTCACTTTGTTTTCGGAGGACCAGTTACATTTAAATAAAAATCTTCTTAAAGCAAACTAGTTCCATTTATGATGCATATGTCCCTCAGAGCTAATCTCATGTCTGGTTCGGCGATAAGGTTTGGTACCATGTAAGGTCCACTAAAAAGTGCTGGGCTCTGTTGCTAGGCTCATGTCATCTCCGTGGCTGAATGTCAGAAGCGAGCAGAAGGAGTGAAGACATGGTATCTGGACACTCTAGCTCAACCCAAACCAGTGGTTAGGCAGTGGTTACATAGTGGTTGTGTTCAACAGGGTTTGTGGTTTCTGCTCTATGAAAGGTGAGACGGCTTGTGTTCTGTGAGCTGAGGCAGTAAGTGGATCATGGGAGATTCTCCCGCTAGTGATATGACAGAAACAGGACAGAAACAGGACAGAAACAGGACAGAAACAGGACAGAAACAGGACAGAAACGGGACAGAAACGGGACAGAAACAGGACAGAAACGGGACAGAAACGGGACAGAAACAGGACAGAAACAGGACAGAAACGGGACAGAAACGGGACAGAAACGGGACAGCTTGTCTCACACAGCTAGTCCTGTATGTAGGGTAATCTGACCCCAGCACAGTTCTTGTATGGTCACATTAGGAGCAATATAATGAAGGACATGTTATGGCCTAGGCTGGGCTCACAGCACACACATGTAGGGTAATCTGACCCCAGCACAGATCTTCACACACTACAGCTCCTGGCACAACACTCTTACATAAGCCTCTGTTAGAGAGCATGCTGGGAAAAGACAGCCTGGGCATCCGGATAGCAGGCAGTCAGCACTACTGTGAAGGGGCTAAAAGAGAGAAAGACTGGCTTAATGACTGGCTGACTAACTTACCGACTGGCTGGATGGCTGGCTGGCTAACTCACTGACTGGCTGTGTAGCTGGCTGGCTAACTCACTGACTGGCTGTGTGGCTGGCTGGCTAACTCACTGACTGGCTGGATGGCTGGCTGGCTAACTCACTGACTGGCTGGGTGGCTGGCTGGCTAACTGACTGGCTGGGTGGCTGGCTGGCTAACTCACTGACTGGCTGGGTGGCTGGCTGGCTAACTCACTGACTGGCTGGGTGGCTGGCTGGCTAACTCACTGACTGGCTGGGTGGCTGGCTGGCTAACTCACTGACTGGCTGGATGACCGGTTGTCTAGATAAACTGGATTAAATAAATGAAACAATAAACTTATATATATATATATATATATATATATATATATATGAACGTACACGTGATGTAAATGCAAATGACCACGCGACCTTCTTCCACTGCCCCAAGGTTCAGTTCTGACGCTCGTGTGCCCATTGTAGGCGCTTTTGTCAGTAAACAGGGGCCATCACGGGGTCATCACGGGGTCATCACGGGGTCATCAGGCGGTCATTATGGGCACTCTGGCTGGTCTGTGTCTACGCTGCCTCATATGCAGTAGGGTGCAATACACTGTATGTTCTGGAACTTTCCTCCCGTAAACATCACTCATGTGTTCTGTGACTTGTGCCACAGTGGACCTCCTGTGGATTTAGACCAAGCAAATGGACACACACACACACACAAACTTCACTGGGTATAAGGAACAAAGAACAGGTGTCTCTGGAACTAATCTGCTGCATGTCTTTGAATGGGTTGCTATTTTTAGATTGTCTCTTCTTCTTGAGAGAGCTGGTTCTGAGCTGGTTCTGCCCGAGCTACTGTTGGCTCACTGTAGCCAGAGGGCCAGTCTGTTTATCCTATCATAGCTTGACAATGAGCAAGGAAGTTGGCATGAGCACAAACCGATCTGGTTCCACTGGCAGGATTTTGACTTGATATGATTACAGTTCTGTACACACGATCATGTGATCTATAGCTGACTAGTTGAGATATCCTTGTGCTGTCATAAGCACTGTTGTGTTAACCAGCTGTGTGGTGTCTACCTGGTGAGCGTCAGTAAGATCCCTAAACAGTGAAAAATACATCGCATACTCCTCACAATGGCACTGAGGACCAGTGGATCTGACAGCTACTAAACCCTCTGCTCCTCTCAGCTCCTCTCAGCTCCTCTCAGCTCCTGTCAGCTCCTCTCAGCTCCTCTCTGCTCCTCTCAGCTCCTCTCTGCTCCTCTCTGCTCCTCTCAGCTCCTCTCTGCTCCTCTCAGCTTCTCTCTGCTCCTCTCTGTTGTATCTTGTGAAAGGTCTTCTGAGAATGACTATGTGCTATATTGACAGGTTTGTGCCTAGCCAACAGTCTTTATACCGGTCATGAGGTGGAGGGGTGGAGGGGATCTGGGGAGTCATAAGGACTGAGGGTGAAGAGGCAGGGATTGAATGGATGGGAAGCTTGGAAAGCTGGACAATAGATGCTGTGGAGATGCTGTGGAGATGCTGTGGAGATGATGTGGGGATGCTGTGGAGATGATGTGGAGATGCTGTGGAGATGCTGTGGAGATGATGTGGGGATACTGTGGAGATGATGGGGAGATGCTGTGGAGATGCTGTGGAGATGCTGTGGAGATGATGTGGAGATGCTGTGGAGATGCTGTGGAGATGATGTGGGGATGCTGTGGAGATGATGTGGAGATGCTGTGGAGATGCTGTGGAGATGCTGTGGAGATTATGTGGGGATGCTGTGGAGATGATGTGGAGATGCTGTGGAGATGCTGTGGAGTCAGTGTGGACATTTATTTTAACACAACAAAACTGTGCTGACTGTGTACTGGGGTGTACATGTTGTTTTTATGTTTCCGTCTGTGGTCTGGGGCGTACATGCTGTCATTCTGTTTTGAATATTGGTTTGGGTTGATATGTGTGTACAGATCTGCAGGAGTGAGGAAAGGTCTGTAAGCCAACTTTCTGCTAGTCCAGTTTTGCTAGGACATGTGTTTGTTACTCATATGTTTAGCCCTGGCCCCACACATCTGTCCACTAGAGGGCAGTGTTTCCTTGGTGAAAGACAGTCAGACCTGAAGGCTTCTAGTTTCATTTAACCTGGAACAACGAGAGTCAAAACGGAAACAGAATTTTGAAGATATGAAAATCAATAGCTTGTCTCTGAGAGTTTACACAGAGAGGAAGTGTTTACACGGAGAGGAAGTGTTTACACAGAGAGGGAGAGTTTAAACAGAGAAAGAGTTTACACGGAGAGGAAGAGTTTACCCAGAGAGGAAGTGTTTATGTGGAGAGGAAGTGTTTACACAGAGAGGGTAGAGTTTACACAGAGAGGAAGTGTTTACACGGAGAGGAAGGGTTTACACAGAGAGGAAGTGTTAACACAGAGAGGAAGAGTTTACACAGAGAGGAAGTGTTTACACAGAGAGGGTAGAGTTTACACAGAGAGGAAGTGTTTACACGGAGAGGGAGAGTTTACACAGAGAGTAAGAGTTTACACAGAGAGGAAGTGTTTACACGGAGAGGAAGTGTTTACACAGAGAGGAAGTGTTTACGCGGAGAGGAAGTGTTTACACGGAGAGGGAGAGTTTACATAGAGAGGAAGTGTTTACACAGAGAGGGTAGAGTTTACACAGAGAGGAAGTGTTTACACAGAGAGGGTAGAGTTTACACAGAGAGGAAGTGTTTACACAGAGAGGTTAGAGTTTACACAGAGAGGAAGTGTTTACACAGAGAGGAAGTGTTTACACAAAGAGGAAGAGTTTACACAGAGAGGAAGTGTTTACACAGAGATGAAGTGTTTACACGGAAAAGAAGAGTTTACACAGAGAGGAAGTGTTTACACAGAGAGGAAGTGTTTACACGGAGAGGAAGAGTTTACACAAAGAGGAAGAGTTTACACAGAGAGGAAGTGTTTACACAGAGAGGAAGTGTTTACACGGAGAGGAAGTGTTTACACGGAGAGGAAGAGTTTAGCGGTGGTCCTCTTTTGATTTCGCTGGGTGAACTTAGAATAGTTTAATAAGAATTAAATGCATTACATTTTTTATATATATATATAGTCCAGGTCAAATGCATGACCAGTCTGCCAGGGACAATTGGGAGGGGTCAGGATTGGGCAAATTGGAAGCCGAAACTGCCAGGTAACATCAGCAGCTTGGTTTGCAATAGAACCGGAAGGCCATCTGGCTGGTGCGTCCCACAATGTGGTCCATGGACACACGTCCTCCTTATAACCGGAACAAGAAACAGGGAGAAGTTGGAACATCCTAGTTCCCTACATCCCTGGCACAAAATAATAGCAGAGTAAATCCTGAGACCGGGGGTCCAGTGAAACTGTGTCCCTGAACGGGGTTAACCTTGGACAGGATCCAACAAGCAAGAAATCAATCCACCCACTTTACCAATGTCACAATTCCTTCTAGGTGTAGTGTGGAATGAGCCAGGCATAGAGCGTAAAACCACGTGTGTGGTATTTATGTTACCAACAAGGAAAACTAACACCAAGACAAAAGAGGCAATAATCTAAACACTGTAATGAAAATCAAGTTGTGCATATAAAGTCACTTACTACAAACATCAACATACAGCGACACCAAACACACCTACTATATGACGTGACATGGAGATAAACAATGCAAAGCACAGTGCAATTACACCCAGTGACTAAATTACACCTGCTAAATATCAAACTCAAACCAACCTGAAGAAAAAGCTGAGAACAAACTAAAAAGAACGAAAAGAGGACGACTAGTCATATTAGTCGTCACGACCAAGCATAAACTAAGGGACACCAGTCAACCGCAACCACTCTGAGAAGGTCTATCGTTACTCACAGAGTTACTCGAATTTGAACAGGATAGGTCTGCTGCTTATTTGATGTTATAGTTTGAATAGTTTGGACTTCACAAATAGACAGCACAGTCCTTTTTTTTACTGAATTCCTGTAAATCATTTTCATGTTTTCCAAAATCATAGTTTTACAGTCATTTTGATTATTATTTATTTTTATGTTGTTTTTTGGCATTGTCATCATAATCCTTAATCCGTTATATCATAATTATTCTGATCTTCATTTAACGACTGTGTTTTTTATTTGTGGTGTTTTTCTGTTTTCTCCATGTCTTTGTGTTTATGCATTAAGCACTGAGCTTTGCGTGCTTATTATCTTTTTAGGGTCAAAGAAGAACAAAAGCCTCAGCCAGCACAGTAAGTAACACATTACCCAGAGTGCTCTAGGCTTTGACACTCGTTCTTATTGGTCAATGCCAACTTCCTGTGCTTCGTGTAGCTTTCTGTCTTAGTAGGCCTTGCCACCCATCTCCTTGTATAGGCTGGCCCTGGTGTGTCATCTGCATTCTGATTGGCTTGTAAGAGAGCTCTTGTCCTGCCCGGTGTTCAGACCTACCTGTAGATATTATCATATCCATAAGCAAACGTTCTACTCCGTTTACACCTTCCTGAATGATTGATGCAACACCCACTTCCATTGGCTGTAGCTAATGTCCTTCTTAAATATTTTCTCTCCTTATCGTTCTCTGTTTCCGTGGCTGTGGTTGACTGTCCTCTCTTCTCAGACTGCTGTGATCGCAGTTATTGTCCCTGCTAGGCCTCCGTACTTAAACTATAACTGTTTTTTTACCGTTGCTGGGTGTGTGTGTGTGTGTCATTTGGAGACGTTCTTGATCTCCAGTCACCTTGTTTGCTTACTTATTTGAACAGGTGGTTTAGTCCCTTTAGTGGGATCACTGAGCTGGTAAATAACGTTCTTCAACCGCAAGAAAAATCCCAAAATGAGATGGAGCCTGTGACTGAGGCTGAGACGTAAGTATCATGTGACCTCTGACCTCTCCCAGTCATTAGCCTAGCCATACATCACAGCTAACTAGTATTCTTTTGAACAGCTGATGGAAGCATACAATTATTCAGCAAAAGTTCCAAATCTACATTTAGAATTATACAACACAATACTTATATAGAATTGTGCATATAAAACTGACATATAGACGTGTACAGACAGACGTGTACAGACAGACGTGGACAGACAGACGTGGACAGACAGACGTGGACAGACAGACGTGGACAGACAGACGTGGACAGACAGACGTGGACAGACAGACGTGGACAGACAGACGTTGAAAGACAGACGTGTACAGACAGACGTGGACAGACAGACGTGGACAGACAGACGTGGACAGACAGACGTGGACAGACAGACGTCTACAGACAGACGTGTACAGACAGACGTTGACAGACAGACGTGGACAGACAGACGTGGACAGACAGACGTGGACAGACAGACGTGGACAGACAGACGTTGACAGACAGACGTGTACAGACAGACGTGGACAGACAGACATGGACAGACAGACGTGGACAGACAGACGTGGACAGACAGACGTGGACAGACAGACGTGGACAGACAGACGTGGACAGACAGACGTTGACAGACAGACGTGTACAGACAGACGTGGACAGACAGACGTGGACAGACAGACGTGGACAGACAGACGTGGACAGACAGACGTGGACAGACAGACGAGGACAGACAGACGTGTATTCAGTTGCCAGTCTTGGCCCGGTTCTGTCAGGGATACTCTGTTGACTCTGTCATAGCGTATATAGTGGAGGCCAAACTGGGGCTCAGGTTTCAGTCCGGTTCTACAGCAGTGTTGGTGTGGCTCAGAGGTAAGGAGAGTCGTCCAGGGCCGCTACATTGAGCAGCGTATGATTACACGTCAGCTGTGTTTGACCGAGGGGCAGATGCATAAGGAATGGAGACCATCTACCAGCTGTTTGTCCCTTTACACACACTCTCTCCTCCTCTCTCCTCCTTTCCTCCTCTCTCCTCCCCTCCTCCTCTCATTTCCTCCTCTCTCCTCCCCTCCTCCTCTCCTCTCTCCTCCTCTCCTCCTCTCTCCTCCTCTCTTCTCCTCTCCTCCTCTCTCCCCCCCTCCTCCCCTCCTCTTCTCTCCTCTCTCCTCCTCTCTCCTCCCCTCCTCCTCTCCTCTCTCCTCCTCTCCTCCTCTCTCCCCCTCCTCCTCTCCTCTTCTCTCCTCCTTTCCTCCTCTCTCCTCCTCTCTCCTCTCTCTTTCTCTCTTCTCCTCTCCTCTTCTCTCCTCTCTCCTCCTTTCCTCCTCTCTCCTCCTCTCTCCTCTCTCCTTCTCTCTTCTCCTCTCCTCATCTCTCCTCTCATCCTCCTTTCTCACTATCTAATCCCTCCGCTCCTTTGTTCTCCTCCTTCCTACGTCTCTCTTTCTCTTCTTCCCTTATTCTAACACTCGTCTCCTACCTCTACTCCTTGCCTCTCCTTTCTCCTTCTCCTCCATACTTCTGTCTACCCCTCCTCTGACTAACCCTCTCACTGCCCCTGCCATCCTACTCTCCATAACCCTGGAGAGGTGAAAGGACATTGAAGGTCACTTGCATCTCTAATGTCAGTCCTGTAGTGAGCGCCTCCTAAACCTCCATAAAAGTAGGAGGAGCCCCGCTGCTCCTTAATATGCACACCCACTTAGCAGGTGTTCCATCTGTAGACTGGCTGTGTGTGTGTGTGTACGTGTGCGTGTCTGCGTACATTTAACCAGCCTTCATCACCATGTCCTAGAGCTAATCTGTGTCCTGGTGTTGTTAATCTGGTGAAGGCATGGCACACTCAAACCCAGGTGTTAGGTGTCTGTTCACGAATAAGCCACATCGACACACACTATCTGCACTATTCCACGCTATTATGGATCTTAAAAAAGGCGGTTTCCCGGCACATTTTGATGAAGACACGCCGATGGACAGTAAAACGATACCTCTGGTTAATAATTCACACAACTAATGAATGTTGCAGGGGAAGATGTGGAGGTGACATGTGTCATCTAAAATACATGTTGGTGTGGTTTGGTGTGTGGGTTTGGTGTGTGGGTTGGTGTGTGGTTTGGTGTGTGGTTTGGTGTGTGGTGTGTGGTTTGGTCTGTGGGTTTGGTTGTCTGTTTGTGTGAAGTGGCATTTTTGGTTCTTCTGGTCTGGTAAACTTAAATATACTGTCTATTCATATGTAAATAATCATCGGTTTAAGTTTAGGTTTCGTAGGTGTGACACATTTTCAAGATGTTCAGGTAAAAGATAGTTAACCTCTGAATGAAACTGTGTCCACAATTTAGTGCACTCCTTTTAGCCAGCGGCCACAGAGCTAGTAATACACTGTAGTAAATAGGGTTCCATTTGGGAAGCGGACAAAAGGCTAAATCTATGACAAAGTACAAGTCTAATACTCCGTATGCTTTTAGAAACAACAACTGAACAACACAGAGGCCCATTTTACTGTATGATTGTTTCAGATTAGATTATATTTATTGTCATTGGACAAAACAAGTGCAGTACAACAAAATGCAGTTTGCATCCAACCAGAAGTGGTGACATGGAGTACAGTGTGAGGATGTGCGATTGACATGGATAAGTAAATAATTGTCTGAATGAGTTGACAGTGGAGCTGTGAGGAACAGGTTTGATGTGTTCTTTCCACTGACGCATGGACATTGAGATAAGCTTACCTCTCGGTGCCGGCCTGAAATAGAAACACATACGCAAATCATTCATTAATCGCTGGGCTGAGACACTGAGAAAGTAGAATATAGTGAGGCTGTTCTGCTTGCAGAGCAAACCGGATACGTGGCCAGACTTATTTTTGTATAAACGTTTGCAGTTCTAACTGCATGGAGCTTTAAAGTGTGGCTTTACACAGAAAAACATGGTGATTAGCTAAATAAAAACTAGGAACCAAAATAAACGTTGTTTTATCATTTACAAAGCATTTTTCTGAATATATTGTAAAGTATATTCACTGATGAGCAAAAATATTATGTCTAATATACTGTTGGCCCTCTGAGTGACGCCAAAACTGCATCGACCTACTGTTGTATGGAGTCTACAAGACCCCTGTAGGTGTCCTGTGGTATCTGGCACCAAGACATTAGACCTGAAGGTGTCCTGTGGTATCTGGCACCAAGACATTAGACCTGAAGGTGTCCTGTGGTATCTGGCACCAAGACATTAGACCTGAAGGTGTCCTGTGGTATCTGGCACCAAGACATTAGACCTGAAGGTGTCCTGTGGTATCTGGCACCAAGACATTAGACCTGAAGGTGTCCTGTGGTATCTGGCACCAAGACATTAGACCTGAAGGTGTCCTGTGGTATCTGGCACCAAGACATTAGACCTGAAGGTGTCCTGTGGTATCTGGCACCAAGACATTAGACCTGAAGGTGCCCTGTGGTATCTGGCACCAAGACATTAGACCTGAAGGTGTCCTGTGGTATCTGGCACCAAGACATTAGACCTGAAGGTGTCCTGTGGTATCTGGCACCAAGACATTAGACCTGAAGGTGCCCTGTGGTATCTGGCACCAAGACATTAAACCTGAAGGTGTGCTGTGGTATCTGGCACCAAGACATTAAACCTGAAGGGTTCCTGTGGTATCTGGCACCAAGACATTAACCCTGAAGGTGTCCTGTGGTATCTTGCACCAAGACATTAACAGCAGATCATTTAAGTACTGTAAATTGTGTGGTGGAGCTGCTGTAGTTCTGGCTAATTGGTCCAGCTCAGGCCACAGATGCTCATTCATATTGTTTTGGTGACCATGGCAACACCTTGAACTCTTCATCATGTTCCCCAAACCATTCCTGAACAATATGTGCAGTGTGTCAGGACACAGTATCCTGCTGAAAGAGGCCACAGCCAACGGGGAATAACGTTATCATGAAGAGGTGTACCTGGTCTACAACAATGTTGATGTTTTTTTAGAGATGCTCTGACATCTGACCATAACAATTTGGACCATGTCAAAGATTTTCAGGTTTTGACTCCTGCTAACTTCTCCTGCATTCAACACGTTGACTACAATGACGTATGGTTCACTTAGCATCTAATCAACCCAGACCTTGACCTGTGCCCATGTTAAGAGATCTTTAACATTATTTGCTTTACCTCCAAATGGTCATAATGTTTTGCAATGTATATATAATCTAGCTACCCACCTGTGAACTGGTACCTGCAAAATGGCAGAATAAACGTTCTTTACCTTTTCCCTGAAGTGGATATCTGTACTGTATCGGAGAACAGTGCATTATAAATAAATAGGGAGTGATTTAGGACACTAGTTATAGTCCTGGTTATAAATAAATAGGGAGTGATTTAGGACACTAGTTATATTCCTGGTTATAAATAAATAGGGAGTGATTTAGGACACTAGTTATATTCCTGGTTATAAATAAATAGGGAGTGATTTAGGACACTAGTTATATTCCTGGTTATAAATAAATAGGGAGTGATTTAGGACACTAGTTATATTCCTGGTTATAAATAAATAGGGAGTGATTTAGGACACTAGTTATATTCCTGGTTATAAATAAATAGGGAGTGATTTAGGACACTAGTTATATTCCTGGTTATAAATAAATAGGGAGTGATTTAGGACACTAGTTATATTCTGCCTTAACTGAGATGCTCTCCGCTCCCTCCATTCCTTTCTGACAGGAAGTTGCACCAGCAGTTTGAGAGCTACAAGGATCAGGTGAAGAAGATGGGAGATGATACCACCCAGCCTGCAGCAGTCCAGAAGAACCCAAATGATTCTCCCACCTGCGGGATCTGCCACAAAACCAAGTTCGCCGACGGCTGTGGCCACGCCTGTTCATATTGCCAAACGAAGTTCTGTGCTCGGTGTGGTGGACGAGTGTCTCTGCGGTCAAATAAGGTGAGGAAATTTATCATGGCTACCTGTGTTATTCTGTGTCAGTGAAGGCCACACACTAACACACACCAACACACACCAACACACACCAACACACACCAACACACACTAACACACACCAACACACACCAACACACACTAACACACACCAACACACACTAACACACACCAACACACACCAACACACACTAATACACACTAACAAACACTAACAAACACCACAAACACCAACACAATTCAACACACCAACACAATTCAACACACCAACGCACCAACACACCAACACACTAACACACTAACACACCAACACATTAGGTGCTGTCATTACAGGTCTTGTTTTCAGTTGATCTATCTCATTCTACCACTGGAGGGCGCTACTCCACTGGCTTCTCACGACAGCTCCAATCTCCTGGCTGCAGTGGTTGTCTATATGTCCTGTCTAAATAGCCTTGTTTTTCAATCCTTCCTACAGCATTCAGCATTCAGCTTTAGCTTTTACTTTGCTTTAGCCTTGACGTGTTAATATTTGGCTCAGTGTTTTTACTTGCTCCGTCCAAAAGCCTCACTGTTGGGATTTGAATGTGCGAAGTGTACTATTTCACTCACAACCTTCCTTCCTTCTCTCCTTTATGTCTCTGTCTTACTTCCCTCCCTCTCTCTGGGCTTCATTCTTGCTCTCATGGAATTGCGACTATATATACACATACAGCACCCTGATAACAGATGATTTCTAGTCATTCCAAATGGAAGGCCAAACTAAACTGATCATTTGTATCATAGAAGGCCATAACAAGTGTAGCCTACTCCCCAAGATATGTCAGTGTTGTCATTCCCCATGCAGGTGGGACCAGATCTCAGTCAGGTTATCCTCTTAAACTGGGGTGAATCCACCTCCACTCGACCGCCCAGTCATCAGTGGGCTGCCAAACGGCCCTGTCTGTCTATGTTTTTAACTGATAACGGCTGGGGGATAGGTTTACTCCATACTTCTGACCCCCAGGTGGTGTTGGGTGGTGTTTGGTGGTGTTTGATGGTGGCTGGGCTGGCAGCCGGCTGGGTCTGTGATGAGCAGCTGAGTGTTGGCAGGTCTGTCCAGGGATCAGATCACAGGATTACTCTACACAATCTGCTATTGGAGCTATCTGTCTTCTTGACCATGAAAAGGCATCGGTTCTTTCCCAAATGGCATAAAGATAAACTACTCCAATAGAAAACCAGTTGTTATTTGAACCCGGGTCTGGAGGAGGCGCGCAGGAGGCGTGGAGGAGACGGACAGGTTGATGCGTGATGCTGTGGAGGTGTACATATGCCTTTAAAGATGTGTGGCTGATTCAGTCATAAGGACACAGCATTGACACAGACACTGCCTCCCTTGTGTCTGGTTGCAGAAGTCCGTGCCCTTACGGAGCTCCTAGGGCCATCTGGTCTACGGGTTTGGTTCCCAGACGGGGCTAGGTGACCAGATTCTTTTTCAACGCAGTTAAGGTGATGTCACCGGGGCCAGATTGCTAAACCTCTAAGGGTCAGGTCTCAAATGGCCGTCTGGTCACCAGGAAGATACTTTGGACCAGAGTTTAATGTTGTGAATTGGATGAGGTGTTATGTGGATGATGTGTTATGTGGATGATGTGGTGATATTATTATGTGGTATATGGCGATTATAAAAAGTCTAAATGTGCCTGCTTTGCATTTTCTGAACTCCCAGAATCCTCGTCAGTCTTGTTAACCACGCAGTTTACGTTTTTTTGGGATTCCTCAAAAGAGCCAGCAGGAATCAACACTCTGCTGAGACCAACCTATTAGTGAGGAACGTGACTTCTGAGGACATCACATTTGCTCTTGTGCTTTTGGCACTCAGCTCTCGTACCACTGCCCCAAACTCAGCAGAACTCAGCAGGACTCAGCAGTACTCAGCAGTACTCCTACCCACGGAATATTTCTGTCTCTATCCAAGTAGAAACACACTAATATACAATATATATATATAGTATGTATATATATAGCATGTTGTGTCGCAACAGAAATATCCCTTATAATGCCCTGTGCGTCACGGCCGTGTAACCGCACACACACAAACCGGACTGTTTGAGCACAGTTGGGCTGCCCAGGACAGCAGGGTGAACAGACTGCATATGTAATGAGCTCGAATAGGATCCCGATAGATCCCGTAGCGGGAGACACACGCCAGGATACATTATTAATGAGGACTTAACTCGTACCCTAATACAAGTACCCTAATGCAAGCGGTAAAACACATGATTTTGCGCTTTCCTGCTCAGCCGTGCACATATTCCGTCCACTGAAGCCGCTCCTGTTTGCGTATTCTCTCTGAATCGTTTAATATCCCGGTGAATTCAATTTGACATCGTGATTTAGGAACATATTCGGTTTAGAGAAACTGTTGGAGCAAAATCCTTCCTCTGCCCGGGCTGTTTTATTGGTGTGTCGGACAAATCACAGGCGGTATTATCATCGCATAACCTTCACGGGTGCACCCGAGTGCTGCCTGCCTGGTGTGGAGGAGGTGCTGCTGCCTGCCTGGTGTGGAGGAGGTGCTGTTGCCTGCCTGGTGGAGGAGGTGCTGCTGCCTGCCTGGTGGTGGAGGAGGTGCTGCTGCCTGCCTGGTGTGGAGGAGGTGGTGCTGCCTGTGTGGAGGAGGTGCTGTCCGCGGTGCTGAACTGCACTGAAGGTCGGCGCTTCTGTGTCTCCGGACTGCCTGGTTCTTCCTGATTGCATGAACTGAACGCTGCGCCGGAACAATTTCACCACATTCGGATTACAGACGTTATTTTCCGCACGGACATGATGCTTCCGGTCAGAACCATGGGTAAGATGAATGTCAAATGGATTGTCTCTGTGATTCTATAGGGTACAAATGGCTTATCAGCGGTTATAATCTGTTATGAAAGATATAAAGGATATATTGTGCACATGCATATCCTAGACTAAATATAAGTGATTAGATAATATACATGTCTATTATTATTCGTCCAATTATGAGTTGTTATGCACGCTATAATGAATGAATGCATGTTCTAAACATGGGTGAAAGCCAAGGGCAGTCAGAAAACCTTTATGGTCGTATATACATGTGTTGTTATTTCTGTCCACGTCATGATGTCCTCTGAACCTCTGAAATATATATTCATAAGATGCATGTGAAACGCCAAACAGCTATTTGATTAAACTACAATGCATGTGACATGGTGAAGTAAGAGCCAGAATAGACTTGGTTCTGTAGAACCATGTCCCAGCCTGAGACATCTGTCCTCCCCTGGTTTGAGTCTATTTGAACTGTGGTAAATAAAGGAATAAGGGAACAGCACTATGCATCAAGTCATTTATTATTAGCCGGAGCACTAAATATAGAAGCTCATTAATATGTAATGTGCCACGTGCCAGGCACTGTTTGGGCATGTGAATGGTGACTCTTATTTCCTGTCTATTTGGGCTATAGACCGTTTGGTGAAATTTGCTGTAGAATATTCCATCTCCGTCTTTAATAAACGGCATGTCATCTTTATGTTGTATACATTTTTATTATTTATATTTTTTTGCTGCTGGAGGGGGTTGCATAGTTGCGTTTGGTTCAATAGGTTATGCAGATTTCAGACAGTATGCCTAGTGTCAGAGAGAGAGGGAGAGAGAGAGAGAGAGAGAGAGAGGGAGAGGGTATCTGACTGGGTACCTGTCTACCCAGAAGCCTGTTTAATATAACTAGTTTCCTCTCTTTGTACAACTATAGTGCCGTTGCAAATGAGAATTTGTTCTCAATCGTCCTACCTGGTTAAATTAAGTTTAAATATTTTTTTTTTACTTTTTATAGGTTGTAGCCAAGGTTTTTCAGTAAAAACATCTTGCATTGATAGTAATGTTGC
>CM055763.1:9649127-9674127 GCA_029465975.1 Dallia pectoralis | reverse complement strand
ATAGAGACCCATTAGCATGTTTCACAGTGAACATATAGAGACCCATTACCATGCTTTACAGTGAACAAATAGAGACTCATTAGCATGCTTCACAGAGAACAAATAGAAACCCATTACCATGCTTTACAGTGAACAAATAGAGACCCATTAGCATGCTTCACAGTGAACAAATAGAGACCCATTAGCATGCTTCACAGAGAACAAATAGGGACCCATTAGCATGTTTCACAGTGAACATATAGAGACCATTAGCATGCTTCACAGTGAACAAATAGAGACCCATTAGCATGCTTCACAGAGAACAAATAGAGACCCATTAGCATGTTTCACAGTGAACAAATAGAGACCCATTAGCATGCTTCACAGTGAACAAATAGAGACCCATTAGCATGTTTCACAGAGAACAAATAGAGACCCATTAGCATGCTTCACAGTGAACATATAGAGACACATTAGCATGCTTCACAGTACATTAACAAATATGCAAGATTGTGCTTATAGAGACAGAACAGATATATTACATGTTTCTCAGTAAAATAATCTAGATACATTACAGTACTTAACTGTGATGGAACAGAGGGTTCTTACTGTGCTTAAC
The DNA here is from genome assembly GCA_029465975.1 of Dallia pectoralis. NCBI lineage: Eukaryota > Metazoa > Chordata > Actinopteri > Esociformes > Umbridae > Dallia > Dallia pectoralis. Next base: position 9,673,529 of record CM055763.1, on the reverse strand, counting down.
TGTGATGGAACAGCGTGTTCTTACTGTGCTTAACTGTGATGGAACAGTGTGTTCTTACTGTGCTTAACTGTGATGGAACAGCGAGTTCTTACTGTGCTTAACTGTGATGGAACAGAGAGTTCTTACTGTGCTTAACTGTGATGGAACAGATAGTTCTTACTGTGCTTAACTGTGATGGAACAGATAGTTCTTACTGTGCTTAACAGTTATGGAACAGAGAGGCTTTAAAGTGCTTCACATAGAGAGTACAGAAATGCCTTACCTTGCTTTACAGTGAAATAACCAAAAATGCATTACCACGCTTCACTGTGATGGAACTGTAACCAGTGCAGCAGCTGTGATGATGTTCCCCGTCCTGTTTTCTAAAAAACCAATACATCTGGGCGTCTTGAAGGTGACTGTACATGTAACCCAATCTCTATATTACATCACAATATAACTGCACCGTGCACTTCTACATGTACTCATATCACCACAGTATGTTAACAATTGATCACAGAATATTTCCAATCACATATTGGCATATTTAATAAAGAATGTCACTTAATTTTAATCAGGTGTCCATTCGTCTATGGTTGCACCTCTAAACTCCTCCCCCGTCAGTCTGTATTTGTCTCTGGTGTAAATGAACCGGTGCTATGTATCTGTAACCCCCACATGAGCACTCATGTGTTACTGGACATCCTCCCCTGTCCTCCCCTGTCCTCCCTGGGAGGATCATCCGGTCTGATTTGTGAGTAAACTCTGTCAGGTCCATTAGATTTCATTTCCCTGGTTCTCTCCCTCTTTTCCTTCCGCCTATTTCCCCGTACTGCTGCTGCCTCTCGCCCCTCGTTATTCCCTCGTCCTCCCTTTATGGGAGCTGATGCTCGGGAGTCGGATGTGGCAAAAGCCCTGACGACAGCATCTGTGCGTGTGCGCGCGGGTCTAGAGGAAGAGAGGGATACCAGCGGGCGTGTGCGCGCGTCTGAAAGCCTGCGCGCTGTGTGCGTGCGTCTGTGTTTGTGTGCGTGCGTGCGTCTGTGCATGTGTTTGCGTGCGTGTGCATGTGCGTGTGCGTGCTCTAATGGGAAGAGAGAAATATGAGTTGACTATCAGGCTGCCGGTACACCGGTGAGGGATGCTCGCTTGGCTCGAAGATGCTCCGCTGCCGCTGTTCTTTCCTCTGTTCCCTCCTCTTTTCTCTCCTCTTTTTCATCACATTCACCGCGGATACATCCTGCTTCCGTCCAGCACCTACATGTTGTCGGGTTGAGGTGGGAGCATAATGACCGGAGCACCGGGTCCGGGCTGCTGCTTATCTAAGGACACTTTTAACCACCAGGATCCGGATAAATATGGGACCTGACGGGCGTCTGCTCATTTAATGCGCCCCGGGAGATAGAGGGGGGTCCGGGCGGAGCTATTATGTGAAGAACACACGGGCCTGAGGAGGACACACGGAGGAAACGGAGGAAAAAGGAGGAACATGCAGTTTGATACATTGCGTCAATTCTGCAGTTCCGTCCTGTCCCATTTTAACGAGGCGTTCACGCCGCCCCAGAACATCCTGCACACCGAGCTACTCGAGCAGGTTCTGGGCAACAGCGGGTGAGTGGCTCCATGGTAATGTGATTGATGAAGGGGTTCCCCCCGTATATGGGGAGGAGAGAGGGGGGTGCACTTATCGATCCGTCCGCGGCAGCCTATGCGAACACAGCGCCCTGCTTCCGGGGAGTTGCAGTTGATTTTCGAGAGAGGGAGAGAGAGAGAGAGAGAGAGAGAGGAGGGAGAGTGAGGGAGAGAGAGAGAGAGGGAGAGAGGGAGAGAGGGAGAGAGAGAGAGGAGGGAGAGTGAGGGAGAGAGAGAGAGAGGGAGAGAGAGAGATGTCGGATGGAACCGTCGTGAAACAATACGGCTAAAATGGGATGCTGAAGTGTTTTTGTGTTTTTTTTTGTTTCACTGCTGCAACCGCTTGTGTACTGCTGTGCTGCTGTAATGCTGTGCTACTGTGCTGCTGTGATAATGTGATGCTGTGATGCTGTGATACTGTGATGCTGTGCTGCTGTGCTGCTGTGCTGCTGTGATACTGTGCTGCTGTGATACTGTTATACTGTGGTGCTGTGACACTGTGATGCTGTGATGCTGGGATACTGTGCTGCTGTGCCTGCTTGCACCGGTAACGCTATGGGCTAAAGTCGTGATGCTGCTCAAGACTCAAACCGTTTGAGGGAGTTGCGACGCTGGTTTCCAAAAGCTCTGCATATGAGAATGCCCTCCATTGCTAAGCCACACAAACACCAATGGTGTAACTTATTCCTTAGTGAAGTGAGCAGCTCAGTAGATAAAAACGACTGCAAATCTCAGGAAACACTGAGGATGACCAATGTAATCTAGGTAGGCCTGTGTACTGTTATATTTACATAGGCCTACATGATATGTTTTACTAACTAATATAAAATAAACTTTGGACAGACCAGGTAAGCCCAAACGGGTGGTGCGGGTGAACTGGGAACGTCTGGAGGAGGCCCCTGTCCGAAAGATCTTCAACTCACACCTCCGGCGGAGCTTTTCAGGCATCCCTGTGGAGGTTGGGGGCATTGAACCTGAGTGGGCAATGTTCAAAGCTTCTATTGCTGAAGCTGCGGCGGTGAGCTGTGGTCTCAAGGTCCTAGGTGCCTCAAGGGGTGGTAACCCTAGAACACCGTGGTGGACCACGGTGGTCAGGGAAGCTGTCCGACTGAAGAAGGAGGCCTTCAGGGATATGCTAGCCCTGGGGACTCCGGAGGCAGTTGCAGGGTACCGACAGGCCCGAAGGGCTGCAGCCGCTGCCGTGTCAGAGGCAAAGCAGCGGGTGTGGGAGAAGTTTGGAGAAGCTATGGAGAAGGACTTTTGGTCGGCACCAAAATGCTTCTGGAAAACCGTTCGGCACCTCAGAAGGGGAAAACGGGGAACCATCCAAGCTGTGTACAGTAAGGATGGGACACTGTTGACCTCAACTGATGATGTGATCGGGCGCTGGAAAGAGCATTTTGAGGAGCTCCTGAATCCGACCTACACGCCCTCTAGTACAGAGGCAGAGCTGGAGGCTGATGGAGGGTCATCGTCAGTTTCCCTGGGGGAAGTCGCTGAGGTAGTCAAACAACTCCACAGTGGCAAAGCCCCAGGGACTGATGAGATTCGTCCAGAAATGCTAAAAGCTTTGGGTGGGGAAGGGCTGTCTTGGTTGACACGCCTCTTCAACATTGCATGGAAGTCTGGGACAGTGCCAGAGGAGTGGCAGACCGGGGTGGTGGTTCCCCTCTTTAAAAGGGGGACCAGAGAGTGTGTGCCAATTACAGAGGTATCACACTCCTCAGCCTCCCTGGTAAAGTGTACTCCAAAGTGCTGGAAAGGAGGGTTCGGCCAATAGTCGAACCTCAGATTGAAGAGGAACAATGCGGTTTTCGTCCTGGCCGGGAACCACGGACCAGCTCTTTACTCTCGCAAGGATCCTGGAGGGGGCCTGGGAGTATGCCCATCCAGTCTACATGTGTTTTGTGGATCTGGAGAAGGCGTATGACCGGGTACCCCGGGATCTTTGTGGGAGGTGCTGCGGAGTATGGGGTGAGGGGTCTCTTCTCAGGGCCATCCAATCTCTGTACGCTCAAAGCATGAGCTGTGTCCGTGTCCTCGGCAGTAAGTCGGATTCGTTCCCGGTGGGGGTTGGCCTCCGCCAGGGCTGCGCTTTGTCACCAATCCTGTTTGTAATATTAATGGACAGGATATCAAGGCGTAGTCATGGGGGAGGGGTTCCCGTTCGGTGGGCTGATGGTCACATCACTGCTTTTTGCGGATGATGTGGTCCTGATGGCCTCATCGGTCGGTGACCTTCAGCACTCACTGGATCGGTTCGCAGCCGAGTGTGAAGCGGCTGGGATGAGGGTTAGCACCTCTAAATCTGAGGCCATGACTCTCAGCAGGAAACCGGTGGAGTGCCTACTCCGGGTAGGGAATGAGTCCTTACTCCAAGTGAAGGAGTTCAAGTACCTCGGGGTCCTGTTCGCGAGTGAGGGAACAATGGAGCGGGAGTTTGGTCGGAGGATCGGAGCAGCGGGGGCGGTGTTGCATTCGCTTCACCGCACCGTTGTGACGAAAAGAGAGCTGAGCCGAAAGGCAAAGCTCTCGATCTACCGGTCAATCTTTGTTCCTACCCTCACCTATGGTCATGAAAGCTGGGTCATGACCGAAAGAACGAGATCGCGGGTACAAGCGGCCGAAATGGGTTTTCTCAGAAAGGTGGCTGGCCTCTCCCTTAGGGATAGGGTGAGAAGCTCAGTCATCCGAGAGGAACTCGGAGTAGAGCCGCTGCTCCTTTGCATAGAAAGGAGCCAGTTGAGGTGGTTCGGGCATCTTGTAAGAATGCCACCTGGGCGCCTCCCTAGAGAGGTGTTCCAGGCACGTCCAGCTGGGAGGAGACCTCGGGGAAGACCCAGGACTAGGTGGAGAGATTATATCTCCACACTGGCCTGGGAACGCCTCGGGATTCCCCAGTCAGAGCTGGCTAATGTTGCCCGGGAAAGGGAAGTTTGGGGTCCCCTGCTAGAGCTGCTACCCCCGCGACCCGACCCCGGATAAGCGGTTGAAGATGAGATGAGGTGATGAGAGATATAAAATAAACACAAACACTGCTCTACCCTGACACGCATAATGCATGTATTATAGGTAAGTACATATACAATATGGAGGAAATACTGCATACAGTTCTGAATTGTGTGTGCCCTGTGCCCTGGAGCGGTACTTACTGAGAAATACATTCTCTGACTGAACAGGGTTTTGTATTCTGCCTGGCATCTTTGACCTGCTCAGAATAGAAGCTCTACAGATCTATGTTCAGGCATTTAGCAGAGCTAGTCCACCATCAGTGCTTCTGGCAACAACTGGACAGGACTGCTTTTCAGGCATATAGTGTCTCCAAACAGGCTTTCTGCTTTCACTATTATGAACTTTGATATGAATGTCTATATTATACATACGTATACTGTAAACTATACCTATATTATATAACATGCCTATATTATACAACACATCTATACTATTTACAATATTTATTTACCAGTACTATATATACCATGTGTAAATGTGTAAATGGGACTTGAACACACATGATCTTGGGACTGGACCCAGACTATGTCACTGTCAACAGCCATTAGTGTGATTGTGAGCAGAACTGTACAGAATGTCCTCTCTGTTCGTCTCTGTTCGTCTCTCTCCTTCAGTCTTTGTCTGTCTCTCTGTGTCTTTCTGCTTCTCTATTTCTGTCTTCTTTTCTCTCTCTCTCTATCTCTCCTTCCCCCATCTCTTTCTGTACATGCTGTTTGCAGGCACTCTAATTGGTTTAGATTCAGCTCTATGTATTATGTATGGGTTTGTCAGTATATGTTCTAATGGTGTCCGCAATCTGTTCTTAGAACTCCTGACTGAATGGTTCTGTATTCGAGTGTGGCTCTGTTATTTCTGGTCTGCTGTCTGCCTGCTTCACATTAATGAAACTGTTTTGATCTGCCATTGGCTGGCCCACCGTACGTTAACAGATTTTAGGTCTGCCATTGGCTGGCCCACCGTAGGTTAACAGATTTCAGGTCTGCCAATGGCTGGCCCACCGTACATTAACAGATTTCAGGTCTGCCATTGGCTGGCCCACCGTACGTTAACAGATTTCAGGTCTGCCATTGGCTGGCCCACCGTAGGTTAACAGATTTCAGGTCTGCCATTGGCTGGCCCACCGTAGGTTAACAGATTTCAGGTCTGCCATTGGCTGGCCCACCGTAGGTTAACAGATTACAGGTCTGCCATTGGCTGGCCCACCTTAGGTTAACAGATTAACAGTCTGCCTATTTTAGACTGAAACAAGGCCATTGACACAAAATATCTGTAGTTTGCAGTATATCAGCTCATATCCAGGGTTTACAGTATATCAGCTCATATCCAGTGGTTACAGTTAGACACACAGAGACAGACACACTGCAAGACATTGAGACACACAGAGACAGACAGTTAAACACACAGAGGCAGACATTTTGTAATTTCAAGAACTTTTTAATCTCCCTGGGAGTCATTCCCTGCATAGTTCACTATATCTACATATGGCCTCTCATCCAAAGTAGCTCTCTAGTTGTGTTGGTAACTGGGTGGGGGTGCACTTGCACTGAAGAAACATACTGTAGAAACAGGATGGCTGGAGTGGTGGCTGGAGTGGTGGCTGTCTCTGTGGTCAGATATGCATCAGGCTAATTTTATGTTCTGGGCTCAATGCCTTCTAACCACCACTGAGAGAGACAGAGAGAGGGACTGATGAGAGAGAGAGAGAGAGAGAGAGAGAGGTAGAGAGAGAGAGAGATAGGAGGAAGAGAAAGAGAGAGAGAGAGAGAGAGAGGAGGAAGAGAAAGAGGGAGAGAGAGAGAGAGGAGGAGAGAGAGACAGAGAGGGAGAGAAGAGAGAGAGGAGGAGAGAGTGGAGGAGACAGAGAGGGCGGGAGAGAGAGAGACAGAGAGAAAGGGAGAGAGAGGGAGAGAGAAAGAGAGAGAGAGAGAGGGGGGAGAGAGAGAGGAGGAGAGAGTGGAGGAGACATAGAGGGAGAGAGAGAGAGAGAGAGGGAGGGAGAGAGAGAGAGGGAGGGAGGGAGAGAGAGAGACAGAGAGCGAGAGAGAGAGCGAGAGAGAGAGAGGGAGAGAGAGGAGGAGAGAGAGCTCTGACCTCTGTCCTGAGGAATGGCCTCTGTCCTGAGGAGGGGCGTGTGACAGGGGCACTTTCATGCTCACACAGCTATGGATTGTGTGTGTTAGAAAGAAAGGGCATCGCCTTTATCATGTCATTAATGCCCAAGACAAGAATAGTAAGGTTTCAGTTAAAGTGCTGTTGAGGCCTAATTCAGTTCATGTGTTGTGTTTGTCGTCAACTCTTCGTCTTCTATACACTGTGTGTGTGTGTGTGTGTGTTTTTGTCGTCATCTTTTTGTCTTCTACACTGCCCGAGGTCCTAAACTCTGTCATGAAACAAAGCTTTCTGAGTGCCATTCAACGTGTTGTGTGTGTGTGTGTGTATGTGTGTGTAGTCGAGATGCATAGCTCAAAGTTGCATGCCTGTTCATGAATTTGAAGCCCGTCCCAAGGGGGCATTCCTTCTTTGAAGAAGCTTCTCGCTCTGCCACAAAACCAGATGTCTCTTTATTTTCTTGGGACACAGATGTAGGATACACTAACAGACACGATGCTCAGGCTCTACAAACCTTTTGTCACCGTTGTATAAATGCTATATCGAGTTGTGGTGTGTGTGTGTGTGTGTGTGTGTGTGCGTTGTACTTTACACTGCTCACAATGAACCTGACGGCGCTGTTCTGACGAATACTCATAACACTGTAGATTTGAAGCAATTTAATTTCTATTTCATGCTCGGATTGATTCTATTGTCCAGAAACACATGAAAACCAGCGTAATGAAGAAATAATCAAAAAGCTTCATCTGAACATCTGCTTTCATCCAGTGAGCCTTTTCCAGGATACTGATGTTATTTTGGAGGCTCGGTGAGACTAATTATTTCCATATTTCGCAAACATTGGCCCATAATCCACTGGGAAACGTCTTTCGGTCTCCGTTTCCCCCGCAACCTGCTCTGTACCGACGGAGAGAGAGGAAGGTGAGGAAGATGAGGCAGAAGCTGAGTCAACACGAAGGAAACACCCAACCCGTCTGCACTCCTCTTCCACTGTTATTTCTGGTCTGCCCAGCATTAATAAAAGCATATATATAATATATATATAATATTTATCTATATGAACTACCTGGTTCGGTTTTTGCATCGGAGTAGAGCTGATCTCTGTGTGTGTTGGTGAGAGAGGAAGGAAGGTCCCAGCTGCAGTATGTTCTCCGATCTGATCAGAAGGTTAACGGTGATGTTCTCTGGTCTGGTCACCTGCTTGACCTTCTTCTCTTCAGCTGCTCCACTCTGCTGTTCTTCTCTTCAGTTGCTCCACTCTGCTGTTCTTTTCTTCAGCTGCTCCACTCTGCTGTTCTTCTCTTCAGCTGCTCCACTCTGCTGTTCTTCTCTTCAGCTGCTCCACTCTGCTGTTCTTCTCTTCAGCTGCTCCACTCTGCTGTTCTTCTCTTCAGCTGCTCCACTCTGCTGTTCTTCTCTTCAGCTGCTCCACTCTGCTGTTCTTCTCTTCAGCTGCTCCACTCTGCTGTTCTTCTCTTCAGTTGCTCCACTCTGCTGTTCACTTTAGTCGAACTAAATGGCCATTTGGGAATTCGAAGACAACTGTTGTCAGAAATAAAACTATTTCTCATCTCCGGCCTCGATCCTTCGAGGATGTTAAGATCACCTATGGCCTGCATGTATCAGAGGCCGTGCCTCCAGCCATTATAATAAACTGCCCTGTACCTGCCTGTAGCAGGGGGACTCTGGGGGCACTCTGGGGGCACTCTGGGGGGACTCTGGGGGCACTTTCGGGGGACTCTGGGGAGACTCTGGGGGGACTCTGGGGGCACTCTGGGGGGACTCTGGGGGCACTCTGGGGGCACTCTGGGGGGACTCTGGGGGCACTCTGGGGGGACTCTGGGGGCACTCTGGGGGCACTCTGGGGGACTCTGGGGGACTCTGGGGGACTCTGGGGGCACTTTGTGGGGACTCTGGGGGCACTCTGGGGGACTCTGGGGGCACTTTGTGGGGACTCTGGGGGCACTCTGGGGAGACTCTGGGGGGACTCTGGGGGGACTCTGGGGGCACTCTGGGGGGACTCTGGGGGCACTCTGGGGGGACTCTGGGGGCACTTTGGGGGACTTTGGGGGGACTCTGGGGGCACTTTGGGGGGACTCTGGAGGGACTCTGGGGGCACTTTGGGGGGACTCTGGAGGGACTCTGGGGGCACTTTGGGGGACTCTGGAGGGACTCTGGGGGCACTTTGGGGGACTCTGGGGGCACTTTGGGGGACTCTGGAGGGACTCTGGGGGCACTTTGGGGGACTCTGGGGGACTCTGGGGGCACTTTGGGGGGACTCTGGAGGGACTCTGGGGGCACTTTGGGGGACTCTGGAGGGACTCTGGGGGCACTTTGGGGGGACTCTGGAGGGACTCTGGGGGCACTTTGGGGGCACTCTGAAGGTACTGGTTTGGTTTCTGCCACGAGGCCAAACATTTACTACGTTGTTAGTTGTCTCCCCAAGTGATCTATGTGATGTATGTTCTTTATACGCGTTTATTCTTCCGGGTCCATATTGGTGACCAACCTGGAGGCACATGGACACGTTCATTGCCTCCTAGCTGCCCTTGAGGCAGGCAGTGAACGGGCTGGAAAAATAGAAATACGACTCAGATGGACCACAGGTCCGTTATGGCCCGACCTCACCGTGCCGTACATTCCATCTCCTCGGGCCGAACTCACCCCCCCCCATGCTGTTCCCCTACTGCTTTTGACCCAAGCCTTCTCCAGTCTATTACTGCTTGCATGGGTAGAGGGTTGAGATGGAATCAGTAAGTGAGATTGTAAGTACTATTAGTCTTGATTTGATTATGCTTTCAGGGAGATGCATTGTGGTGGCTTGGCCATCTGGTCTGGATGGATGTCCTCAGCTACCCTGGTCCTCTCTATATGTAATTGGAGAGTGCTTAGGGTGTGTCCCAAATTGCACCTAATTCCCTAGATCGGGCTCTGGTCAAACGTAAGGTATCCTACTGCGGGTGCCATTCAGGACTCAACCTGGGGTCCTTCTTTATTGGATGGTACAATACAACCACCTGTATTATTTAGATCATATGAGCAGCAATGTACTGTACCGTCATCACTGCACCACTATCTATAGTGAGACACCTGCCAGAGATATCCTTTACCATGTCAGAATGGGCTCGTTAATCAAACAGGCCGTCAGTTTGATTCAGCGTGTCCATAATAGTTGTCTGAATCGTGAGCCGCTGTTCTCCAACGCACCGTTTATAGGAGTCGTGGAAAGCATCCACATCACAGAGACTATTACTGGAATACGTTATACTTTCATTATGTATAATTGATGACCGTTAAAAATAGATGCTGCACTGGTCGTCCTGAACTGTGCGTAGTGTGCCCGGGACAATATCCAATGTCTACTGGTGTGGAACGAAGCTACATTTAAATTCGAAAATGCTGGAGTGAAGTGGGCTCTTTCGTGTTTCCCTCGCGTTTTTTTTCTCTATTGCATAATTGATGAGCGATTTCCTCAGCATGACTTTCTAGCTACTCCCACAGTATCCTGCAGAACATAGCCACATACGTTCTGTCCTACTAAAGAGTGGACTCTAGGAGTTAAACTCGTCAGGTCACATGCGAGGTTGTCCCAGCGCCATCTACTGGATGGTATCTCCTGGGGATTAGGTGAAAGTGAGGTAGCTTGACGATACGTTGTCGGTGCCATATTTTATCCTAACAAACTGAACTAACCAATTAGGACAGAAACAACATCTGTCTGTTCCCATGGCATGGTCATATTAGTATGTTAGCATGTATTAGCTTATGAGCATGTTATTATACACGCCTGTTCTGCTCATTGTCTGACGTTAGCTTTTTCCACCAGCCCCATCTCTGTGATGTAGCAGGGATTATTAACCCTTCCTCTGACTCACCCTAACCTTTTCATTATCTCCTCACTCTCAATAGGAGCCAGACAGCCGCGCCTCGTTCCCTTTGATTCCAAATGCAGCTTTTGCTCCCTGGAATGAAAATGCTTACTTAGCAGAATCAGAAAGATGTGTGTGTGCGTAGGTGGTGACGGAAGAAAATCGACGAATGACATGGAGTGTGTGTGTGTGTGTGTGTGTGATGATGTGAAGAAAGTTGATCTGCTGCATGCAAAACATTTTTTTGTTTCTTTACCGTTGGACGAACACAATACTTCCTGGTTGGTGACCTTCTGTTCAATTTCCTTTCAAGTCAGAAAACCAGCACTGAATAGTGTATTCAATCACGGTAGCATCTACATGGCTTTTATGAATTTAATTCATTTGAGTCTAACATCAGTCTGTTGTGATTGAATTTGGCCCATGTCAATATTCTTTCATTATCTCATTTGGGTTTGTCCTGGCCGGACCCTTTTACTGTACTTTTCGGACATTTGCCAACCAGATGAAATAAACCATTAGGCTAAATACGTTACCAGAATGCGTCATTTGCACAGTTTTTAGCCAAGGTGGGGTGCCCTGGCAATACGGACGTCATAATGACGTCTGTAAATATTAAAGACACATGCATGTTATTCAGCCATGAAAAAGGGAGAGCCATGAGAATTTGCTTGTCACACAGAACTTTAGATATGGCTTCATCAGTCCAGAGTCATCAGGGATGGGTTTCATGTCACCTGGACCGTCACCTGGACCAAATAGAGGGACCTACAACCTCCCAGTTGGTGGTGACTGGGCCAATTTCAACACTACTAGAGATCAACGATATATCAGATAGAGCGATAGAGTGTTTTTAGTCGATCAGCTATTGGCTGATAGTCTCATCAATCAACTGGTCGCTAAACTAGCCGACCAATAACCATAGCTAATAACTTGATAACTATCCCATTTCCTCCACTGGAGACATGAGCTAAATGTGAGACGACTTTAGCCACAGTTTCACACGCCTTTTTGCTGTCCGCTCTAGATAAAACACCACAATTTTTTTAAACACAGACACAGATGTAAATGATTAATGCATGATTAATTTAAGCATGAAATGCTGGAATGGTTTCCAATATCAATGACTGGCACAATTTGTTTGAAGGATTTATTGCAGGGAAACATGATTCAAATGTGTTTCAAAAGTGAATTGACAGATGAGCATAAAACGCGTGTTTATATTTTCGGTGTTACCTCCTCTGGTGACCCATAATAACCGTGAGACTGCTGGCTGTATGTTTAAATAAGTGCCGTGACATTCATTCAATAACCTGTTCAGAGGCCAGCATCATCAGCTGCTGCAGCCTCTATGGACTCCCTTGACTGTCTAGATCATGGTGATGCTTCACTCTGTTGGGGCTTGGCCTATATCGCTATGGCGATGGTGCTAGAGGCTGTGAAGGAGACATAGTTGACGTCTATTTAGGTTTCAAGTGACAAGCATGATGTAAACATGTCATAAAGAAACAGGCCTGCAGCAGACACACTAGCATGGCCAATTAGAGGTGTGACTGTGTGTGTGTGTGTGTTTTAAGTGCATTTGCATGTGTGTGTTGTGTGTGTGTGTGTGTGTGTGTGTGTAGGTGTGTGTGTGTTGTGCATGCTATGATGGATGTGGTGTTATGGGACATCCTGTCGGCTCCACTCCATCCAGAATGTTTTGAACGTTGCCAGCTGTCCCACCGTGTGTGTGTGTGTGTGAAGCTGGCTTACAGCTAAACTACATGTCTGGGCTACATGACTGGGCTACATGTCTGGGCTACATGTCTGGGCTACATGTCTGGGCTACATGTCTGGGCTACATGACTCGGCTACATGTCTGGGCTACATGTCTGGGCTACATGTCTGGGCTACATGACTGGGCTACATGTCTGGGCTACATGACTGGGCTACATGTCTGGGCTACATGTCTGGGCTACATGTCTGGGCTACATGTCTGGGCTACATGACTGGGCTACATGACTGGGCTACATGTCTGGGCTACATGACTGGGCTACATGTCTGGGCTACATGTCTGGGCTACATGACTGGGCTACATGACTGGGCTACATGACTGGGCTACATGTCTGGGCTACATGTCTGGGATACATGTCTGGGCTACATGTCTGGGCTACATGTCTGGGCTACATGACTGGGCTACATGTCTGGGCTACATGTCTGGGCTACATGTCTGGGCTACATGTCTGGGCTACATGACTGGGCTACATGACTGGGCTACATGTCTGGGCTACATGACTGGGCTACATGACTGGGCTACATATCTGGGCTACATGTCTGGGCTACATGTATCTGAATAGTGCCTGTCTAGTAGACATATGTACTGGGTCAATATAGCATATGTCTATATGTCTGAGCAGATTGCAGAAAAAAGAGCAATGACCAAGTTCAAGTGACAAATTGTGCAAAAGAGCAATATTTTGTGCATATATAGTGCATGACCAATGGGCCCTGGTCAGAAATAGTGCACTATTTAGGGGGCGAGATGCAATTTGGGACACAGGCAGATTTTTCCAGTTTCCGGAGGATGATTTTTGTCAGGGCTAACTCAGTTGAATAGGATTATGGGTCAGTCAGATCTGCCTGCATTTCATTGGGTGGTAACTGTTTGGCCGGCCTCTAATAATCTGAGAAAAGACCAGGAGCTAACTGTAATCCTCTCCTGGAGAGGACAGTACTGCCAACCTCCAGACACACACACACACACACTTACAACACAAATATTCCTCTCACACATCAGGGAATTAAATCATCCTTCCATACTCTCGTCCCAGCATCCTTTGCAGCAGCAGGTTATGCTGTAAGCTGTGCCGATCACCACTGTCCCACTGAGTACCAGGGATGGCAGTCGTGGGTGGAAGGAGAGAGAAAGACAGAGAGATATCAAGAGAAGAGAGGAGGCTGCTGGGAGAACAGGACAGGACACAGCAAACAAACTGGACAAATGAAGGAGAGTTTCTGACAGATTGGCTGTGTTACATAATTACCCATTCTTGGTTGCCTGCTGAGAGGTTTGACGTTTGATCCTGCCTTGTAGGATATTGTATCCTGCTTTGTAGGCTAGTGTATCCTGCCTTGTAGGCTAGTGTATCCTGCCTTGTAGGGTAGTGTATCCTGCCTTGTAGGCTAGTGTATCCTGCCTTGTAGGCTAGTGTATCCTGCCTTGTAGGGTAGTGTATCCTGCCTTGTAGGCTAGTGTATCCTGCCTTGTAGGCTAGTGTATCCTGCCTTGTAGGCTAGTGTATCCTGCCTTGTAGGGTAGTGTATGTCTGTCCGTCTCTGATTGCTCTTTGTTGACACATGCACACTCAGCCAGTTTTCTCATTTCATTATAGACCGTTACGATGTATTGTCGTCATTAGTGGAACCACATTTGCACTAAGAGGGAGAGCTCTAGCTACGCTACGCTAGTCATTTGTTTTCATTTGACGTCTCTCCATTATCCCAGACGGAGAGGGAGCCGGATCCCCAGGGGCCCGGAGCACCTTGATTGCTTTGCTTTTCGTTCTCTTTAACATGTTTCAGCACAATCACTGCCGGAGTCCAAGCCTCTTCTGCAGTTCCTGTAGGTGGTACTGAGCTGGGAAGACGAACGGATTGTCTGGTCTTTCTCTGCTCCGTCTCTCTGTATTAGGGGAAACATATTAGGATGTTTCTGAGATGGATAGAGCGTTGATAACCTCAAACAACAAAGTGGCTTGGGTCCGAAACTTAAATCTTATTTGAGCCACTAGTTTGGTATTTTCTAAACTGGATACTGGAAGGACCAAGGTCATGTGTCTCAGTGCCCTCCCGAGGAAAAACTTTGAGCTGAATTGCCTCCTGGCTGGATCTGGATCTGGCGCTAGAATGCAGTAAGGATTTTCTTTTTTTTAAGATCTAGTAACGCTTCTCCTGGCTGGACACGTTTATTTTAAAAGGGTATTTTCTGGGATGATCTACAGTGAAAGTGAATCGGTTAATTTGATGGCTTTACTAATAGTGGGGCCGACAGATTGTGACATCTCCTTTGCAGTTCCCTCCCCTCTTCTCTGTCTTCTCCCCTTCCCTCTCCCCTTTCCTCCCCTCTCCCCTTCTCTGTTTTCTCCCCTTCCCTCTCCTCCTCCTCTGGGACTTACTGTACGTGTTATATACAGTATAACATGATTACATCATCTCACAATGTTAAATCAGTTATTCAGCATGTTTAATAAGGATTGCAATCTAATGGTTGAAATATTCTAGACCAGTCAAGAATGTCTATTGACCGTTAATACGAAGCACCTATAACCAGATCAGTCAGGAAAAGGCTTGTCCCAAATGCCAGGCATGTACCATGATTCACTAGCTGTCCCAGTTTCAGCCCACCAGCTGTCCCAGTTTCAGCCCAGCTTCAGCCCACTAGCTGTCCCAGTTTCAGCCCACCAGCTGTCCCAGTTTCAGCCCAGCTTCAGCCCACTAGCTGTCCCAGTTTCAGACCAGTTTCAGCCCACTCGCTGTCCCAGTTTCAGACCAGTTTCAGCCCACTAGCTGTCCCAGTTTCAGCCCAGCTTCAGCCCACTCGCTGTCCCAGTTTCAGCCCAGTTTCAGCCCACTAGCTGTCCCAGTTTCAGCCCAGCTTCAGCCCACTAGCTGTCCCAGCTTCAGCCCACTAGCTGTCCTAGTTTCAGCCCACCAGCTGTCCCAGTTTCAGCCCAATTTCAGCCCACTCGCTGTCCCAGTTTCAGCCCAGTTTCAGCCCACTAGCTGTCCCAGTTTTAGCCCAGTTTCAGCCCACCAGCTGTCCCAGTTTCAGCCCAATTTCAGCCCACTAGCTGTCCCAGTTTCAGCCCAGTTTCAGCCAACCAGCTGTCCCAGCTTCAGCCCACTAGCTGTCCTAGTTTCAGCCCACCAGCTGTCCCAGTTTCAGCCCAATTTCAGCCCACTCGCTGTCCCAGTTTCAGCCCAGTTTCAGCCCACTAGCTGTCCCAGTTTTAGCCCAGTTTCAGCCCACCAGCTGTCCCAGTTTCAGCCCAATTTCAGCCCACTAGCTGTCCCAGTTTCAGCCCAGTTTCAGCCAACCAGCTGTCCCAGTTTCAGCCCACTAGCTGTCCCAGTTTCAGCCCAGCTTCAGCCCACTAGCTGTCCCAGTTTCAGCCCACTAGCTGTCCTAGTTTCAGCCCAGCTTCAGCCCACTAGCTGTCCCAGTTTCAGCCCACTAGCTGTCCCAGTTTCAGCCCAGCTTCAGCCCACTAGCTGTCCCAGTTTCAGCCCACTCGCTGTCCCAGTTTCAGCCCACTAGCTGTCCCAGTTTCAGCCCAGCTTCAGCCCACTAGCTGTCCCAGTTTCAGCCCACCAGCTGTCCCAGTTTTAGTCCAGCTTCAGCCCACTAGCTGTCCCAGCTTCAGCCCACTAGCTGTCCTAGTTTCAGCCCACCAGCTGTCCCAGTTTCAGCCCAGTTTCAGCCCACCAGCTGTCCCAGTTTCAGCCCAGTTTCAGCCCACCAGCTGTCCCAGTTTCAGCCCAGTTTCAGCCCACTAGCTGTCCCAGTTTCAGCCCAGTTTAGCCAGCCACCAGCTGTCCCAGTTTCAGCCCACTAGCTCTCCCAGTTTCAGCCCACTAGCTGTCCCAGTTTCAGCCCAGCTTCAGCCCACTAGCTGTCCCAGTTTCAGCCCTCTAGCTGTCCCAGTTTCAGCCCAGCTTCAGCCCACTAGCTGTCCCAGTTTCAGCCCACTAGCTGTCCCAGTTTCAGCCCAGCTTCAGCCCACTAGCTGTCCCAGTTTCAGCCCACTAGATGTCCCAGTTTCAGCCCAGCTTCAGCCGACTAGCTGTCCCAGCTTCAGCCCACTAGCTGTCCCAGTTTCAGCCCACTAGCTGTCCCAGTTTCAGCCCAGTTTCAGCCCACCAGCTGTCCCAGTTTCAGCCCACCGGCTGTCCCAGTTTCAGCCCAGTTTCAGCCAACTAGCTGTCCCAGTTTCAGCCCAGTTTCAGAGAACATATTACAGTATTACTACCAACCAGAAACATCATTCTGTGTCTACTCACTCACACCCTCACTAGCTCCTAGCTTGTGTCTGGGACACATACATATGGTTATGTCTGTGGAGCTCTAGATCTGTCTGCATCACACCCAACACACCCTCACACCTAGAACACCTAGAACAAACACCTAGAACACCCAGGACTGGAGAACAGTGTTATTTCTCAGTTCTCTCTTTCTTTCACTTTCTCCTCCTAACTCTATTGCGTG
Organism: Dallia pectoralis; assembly: GCA_029465975.1. Taxonomy (NCBI): domain Eukaryota; kingdom Metazoa; phylum Chordata; class Actinopteri; order Esociformes; family Umbridae; genus Dallia; species Dallia pectoralis. Next base: position 9,656,681 of record CM055763.1, on the reverse strand, counting down.
TGAAAAAGACATACAGACCCACTTAATATCAAGTGTTTAGGTTATTCTATACCAAGCCTGTATCCAGATGTGTATAACCTGTAGTATACCAGATGTATATAACCTGTAGTATACCAGATGTATATAACCTGTAGTATACCAGATGTATATAACCTGTAGTATACCAGATGTATATAACCTGTGGTATACCAGATGTAAATAACCTGTAGTATACCAGATGTATATAACCTGTAGTATACCAGATGTATATAACCTGTAGTATACCAGATGTATATAACCTGTAGTATACCAGATGTATATAACCTGTGGTATACCAGATGTATATAACCTGTAGTATACCAGATGTATATAACCTGTGGTATACCAGATGTATATAACCTGTAGTATACCAGATGTATATAACCTGTGGTATACCAGATGTATATAACCTGTAGTATACCAGATGTATATAACCTGTAGTATACCAGATGTATATAACCTGTAGTATACCAGATGTATATAACCTGTAGTATACCAGATGTATATAACCTGTGGTATACCAGATGTATATAACCTGTAGTATACCAGATGTATATAACCTGTGGTATACCAGATGTATATAACCTGTAGTATACCAGATGTATATAACCTGTGGTATACCAGATGTATATAACCTGTAGTATACCAGATGTATATAACCTGTGGTATACCAGATGTATATAACCTGTAGTATACCAGATGTATATAACCTGTGGTATACCAGATGTATATAACCTGTAGTATACCAGATGTATATAACCTGTGGTATACCAGATGTATATAACCTGTGTATATAACCTGTGGTATACCAGATGTATATAACCTGTGGTATACCAGATGTATATAACCTGTGGTATACCAGATGTATATAACCTGTGGTATACCAGATGTATATAACCTGTGGTATACCAGATGTATATAACCTGTGGTATACCAGATGTATATAACCTGTGGTATACCAGATGTATATAACCTGTGGTATACCAGATGTATATAACCTGTGGTATACCAGATGTATATAACCTGTGGTATACCAGATGTATATAACCTGTGGTATACCAGATGTATATAACCTGTGGTATACCAGATGTATATAACCTGTGGTATACCAGATGTATATAACCTGTGGTATACCAGATGTATATAACCTGTGGTATACCAGATGTATATAACCTGTGGTATACCAGATGTATATAACCTGTGGTATACCAGATGTATATAACCTGTGGTATACCAGATGTATATAACCTGTGGTATACCAGATGTATATAACCTGTGGTATACCAGATGTATATAACCTGTGGTATACCAGATGTATATAACCTGTGGTATACCAGATGTATATAACCTGTGGTATACCAGATGTATATAACCTGTAGTATACCAGATGTATATAACCTGTAGTATACCAGATGTATATAACCTGTAGTATACCAGATGTATATAACCTGTAGTATACCAGATGTATATAACCTGTAGTATACCAGATGTATATAACCTGTAGTATACCAGATGTATATAACCTGTAGTATACCAGATGTATATAACCTGTAGTATACCAGATGTATATAACCTGTAGTATACCAGATGTATATAACCTGTAGTATACCAGATGTATATAACCTGTAGTATACCAGATGTATATAACCTGTAGTATACCAGATGTATATAACCTGTAGTATACCAGATGTATATAACCTGTAGTATACCAGATGTATATAACCTGTAGTATACCAGATGTATATAACCTGTAGATGTATATAACCTGTAGTATACCAGATGTATATAACCTGTAGTATACCAGATGTATATAACCTGTAGTATACCAGATGTATATAACCTGTAGTATACCAGATGTATATAACCTGTAGTATACCAGATGTATATAACCTGTAGTATACCAGATGTATATAACCTGTGGTATACCAGATGTATATAACCTGTGGTATACCAGATGTATATAACCTGTGGTATACCAGATGTATATAACCTGTGGTATACCAGATGTATATAACCTGTGGTATACCAGATGTATATAACCTGTGGTATACCAGATGTATATAACCTGTAGTATACCAGATGTATATAACCTGTAGTATACCAGATGTATATAACCTGTAGTATACCAGATGTATATAACCTGTAGTATACCAGATGTATATAACCTGTAGTATACCAGATGTATATAACCTGTAGTATACAGTTGAGGAACATACATTTTTCTTTCAAGGTTCCACATGCCACTGAGTTTCAGAACATGTTTTTGTTATTTAAATGATATTGTGTCTTTGTGTCTGGCTGCCATCTTGTGTAGCTCTGGGTGAAAGTCTTCCAGTATTCCCCAAACCCCATAAACACCAGCTCCAGTTCTGTTACATGACAGTTAACTAGGTCTTTCATCAGCCCTGTATGAGGCCCACGCAGTGTGAAGCACACCCACACACACACACGCGCACGCACGCACGCACGCATACACACACACACTCACACATGTACACACACACACACGCACACACGCATACACACACACACTCACACACGTACACATACGTACACGCGCACACACGCACGCACGTATACACACAGACACACATGCACACATGTACACACACACACACTTTGGTGGTTTTTCCTGTGTTTAGAGCATGCAGACAGGAGACAGGCTCTATTATCATAAGCATTAGAGAGTTATTTTCCGCAGGCGATTTAATGATTAACCTCAATATGATCCTATAAATAATATAGAGATTTTTTAAAACTCTACCTCAGAATGTTTCCTCATCTTTGACCCACCCACTTGCAGTCTCTTTAACCCGCCTACTTACAGTCTCGTTGACCCGCCCACTTGCAGTCTCTTTAACCCGCCCACTTACAGTCTCGTTGACCCGCCCACTTACAGTCTCTTTGACCCGCCCACTTACAGTCTCGTTGACCCGCCCACTTACAGTCTCGTTGACCCGCCCACTTACAGTCTCGTTGACCCGCCCACTTACAGTCTCGTTGACCCGCCCACTTACAGTCTCTTTGACCCGCCCACTTGCAGTCTCTTTAAACCGCCCACTTACAGTCTCGTTGACTCGCCCACTTACAGTCTCTTTGACCCGCCCACTTACAGTCTCTTTGACCCGCCCACTTGCAGTCTCTTTAACCCGCCCACTTACAGTCTCTTTAAACCGCCCACTTACAGTCTCGTTGACCCGCCCACTTACAGTCTCTTTGACCCGCCCACTTACAGTCTCGTTGACCCGCCCACTTACAGTCTCGTTGACCCGCCCACTTACAGTCTCGTTGACCCGCCCACTTACAGTCTCTTTGACCCGCCCACTTGCAGTCTCTTTAAACCGCCCACTTACAGTCTCGTTGACTCGCCCACTTACAGTCTCTTTGACCCGCCCACTTACAGTCTCTTTGACCCGCCCACTTGCAGTCTCTTTAACCCGCCCACTTACAGTCTCTTTAAACCGCCCACTTACAGTCTCGTTGACCCGCCCACTTACAGTCTCTTTGACCCGCCCACTTACAGTCTCTTTGACCCGCCCACTTACAGTCTCTTTGACCAACAGGAAACGAAGCCCATCCGCATCCAGGGATCCGAACCAAAGATACGAGCAGCAGGAGGAGCTGGTTCAGTATGCCCCGGGGGACGGCACCATGCCCAGATCACCGTCTGATTACGGGGATGGGGACCCACGGCGCGGCGTGCCACGGAGGTACCGGAATGCTGATGCGGCGCGGGGGGACTACCGTGGGGGCCGGACACGCTGGCACTCCCAGGAGGACGGCCCTTTGGACCAGGACGGGCCCTACCTTCTAGATGGTCCGCCCAGCGAATACGAGCTGCAGCAGCAACGCCAGGAGGAGTACCAAACCCGCTACCGCTCGGACCCCAATCTGGCCCGCTACCCCATTAAGCCGCAGCCCTACGAGGAGCAGATGAGAATGCACGCCGAGGTGGGCCGGGCCCGGCATGAGCGGCGCCACAGCGACGTGTCTCTGGCTTACACGGAGCAGGACGAGTCCCAGGGACCAATCCGCCTGTCTCGCCAGCACCTGACCGAGCGCCAGCCGCCCATGGCTGGTCATCGCTCCTACTCCATGGACAGATCGTCCCCCGGCCCCGGGGGCCACCACCGGTCCAGCTGCAGTCCCCCCACGCCACACCGCAGCCCCGTTCTGGGAGATCGGTCCGGGGACGGGAGGCGAGGCCTCGGGGAGCCCATAGGGTTCAGGGGAATGCAGCACGATTACCTGGACCCCAGCTCGGCGGTCCGAAAGACCAAGAGGGAGAAGATGGACACCATGTTGAGGAACGACTCTCTGAGCTCCGACCAGTCCGAGTCCATCCGTCCGCCGCCGCCGAAGCCCCACAAAACCAAGAAGGGGGTGAAGATGCGCCAGGTGTCCCTGAGCAGCTCGGAGGAGGAGCTGGCCACAACGCCGGAGTACACCAGCTGTGACGATGTGGAGATCGAGAGTGAGTCTGTCAGTGAGAAAGGTAGGAACACGTCTCTGTGTCCCCCCCTGTGGAGTAGAGGTGTTAGTGAGGTGCCCCGCTGACCTGGGGTCAGTCTCATACAGAGATGGCATGATGAGTTCTCTGGGATAGGCATGGTGCCTTTGCATTATTCACCTGTATCAAGTCTGTATTGGAGGCTGTATATCGGAGGCTCTGTATCGGAGGCTCTGTATCGTAGCCTTTATATTGGAGGCTCTATATCGGAGGCTCTATATCGGAGGCTCTGTATCGGAGGCTCTGTATCGGAGGCTCTATATCGGAGGCTCTGTATCGGAGGCTCTGTATCGGAGGCTCTGTATCGTAGCCTTTATATTGGAGGCTCTATATCGGAGGCTCTATATCGGAGGCTCTGTATCGTAGCCTTAATATTGGAGGCTCTGTATCGGAGGCTCTGTATCGTAGCCTTAATATTGGAGGCTCTATATTGGAGGCTCTGTATCGTAGCCTTTATATTGGAGGCTCTGCATCGGAGGCTCTGTATAGGAGGCTCTGTATCGTAGCATTTATATTGGAGGCTCTATATCGGATGCTCTATATCGGAGGCTCTGTATCGTAGCCTTTATATTGGAGGCTCTATATCGGAGGCTCTATATCGGAGGCTCTGTATCGTAGCCTTTATATTGGAGGCTCTGTATAGGAGGCTCTGTATAGGAGGCTCTGTATTGGAGGCTCTGTATCCATATGTCATAGGTTATATGTTATAGGTTATATGTTATATGTCATATGTTAGAATATAGGCCTGAATTAGTTCCAAATCATTTCTTGATTCATAACTGTGTGGAAAGAATTCTATGAATTTGATTGTAAATGATTGATACAACTAACCTTACATTTCCTCCCAGCCTACAGCCCTGTTTCTGCTATGGGATCTATTTTATTCTGTTTTCTTTGTGTGTGTGTGTGTTTGCGAAGGAGCGAGCAGGAAATTGGATTGTGGTTATATGCAATGATATGCGTGCTTGCAAGTCTGGTCATGTATCAATATATACAGAGCAGAAGAAGAGAAAAAGTGAGGTGTTAGACCAGGAGTGGAGTATTCACAGAGCAGGAGCATCCCAGGCAGCCCTCCTCCAGCCCTCCTCCAGCCCTCCTCCAGCCCTCCTCCAGCCCTCCTCCAGCCCTCCTCTATCCCTCCTCCAGCCCTCCTCCAGCCCTCCTTCAGTCCTCCTCCAGCCCTCCTCCAGCCCTCCTCCAGCCCTCCTCCAGCCCTCCTCCAGCCCTCCTCCAGCCCTCCTCTATCCCTCCTCCAGCCCTCCTCCAGCCCTCCTCTATCCCTCCTCCAGCCCTCCTCCAGCCCTCCTTCAGCCCTCCTCCAGCCCTCATCCAGCCCTCCTCCAGCCCTCCTCCAGCCCTCCTCTATCCCTCCTCCAGCCCTCCTCCAGCCCTCCTCCAGCCCTCCTCTATCCCTCCTCCAGCCCTCCTCCAGCCCTCCTTCAGTCCTCCTCCAGCCCTCCTCCAGCCCTCCTCCAGCCCTCCTCCAGCCCTCCTCCAGCCCTCCTCCAGCCCTTCTGTTATGTAACTGCACACAGTAACACAGAGAGAGAGGTGAACTCAGGAGGGCTCCATTATCTACGCTGATAGAACAGGCTCTCCAGGTTTTATCCACACAGACAGTCAGCAGGTAGATAAAGAAAATACATCAAATTAAATTGAATAAAAAATGTAAAACCAGAAAACAGTGACACGAGCAATATAACATGCAAATTCAGACAAAAGATGAGGAAAAATGTAGGATGTAGTGGTTGGCTAATGGCTGGCTGGTGGCTGGCTGGCTAGTGTGTGCGTTTATGTTCTTTGGTCTCTGTGAGTGGCAGGAGAAAACAGGTTAGGCAGGGGAGCATTTACACTAAAGGATATTAGTAAGGTTTAGACTTGTGGACAGTCATTAAAGAAATGTCTCTGTCCCAAGTCAGTCGAAACCTTTTATATAAAATGCATAGTTAGCTAGCGCCAAATGATTGGCAATGGGAATGATTAGCTGTGTTTTCCTGTAACCAGACAGTCCAGATTGACATTGAAGGACAGGAACCTTAACCGGTCAAGCAGAACATCAATTCTAATTGCGTGAATAGATGGGGGAGAAAGCTGACAGAACAAGTAAAGAGGCAGAAAGCATGTTTTTGCCATCTGTGTCCAGTCAGCAGATAAATGTTCTGATCAGCTGTGCTGTGCCCTCAGCGCGCTGCTTCACTAGTCCGGCTTAGAAAGGAAGAATGAAGCTGAGGTGGATGCATGTGTGTAACTGCAAGCCAGGCAGGTCTCGTGTCATGCTCTCTGACCTCGGGGGTCTGGACGGGGTCTGTAGGGGGTGGGCTGGGGGTATTCTGGAGAAGAGGTTGGGCCAGCAGTAACTGCTCCTAGCTGGACGAACAGTTACCAGACTGGTAGAGGGAATTAGTGTGACGTTTTTCTCTCTCTGTTTTCCTCCGTATCGATCTCCTGAGGGAGGAGGAGGTGTACAGAACACTATTTCTGTTCTGTCTGGCTCTGACTGTCTGTAAGTCACCTCATCCTCTGTAAGTCACCTCATCCCCTGTAAGTCACCTCATCCCCTGTAAGTCACCTCATCCCCTGTAAGTCACCTCATCCCCTGTAAGTCACCACATCCCCTGTAAGTCACCTCATCCCCTGTAAGTCACCTCATCCTCTGTAAGTCACCTCATCCTCTGTAAGTCACCTCATCCCCTGTAAGTCACCTCATCCCCTGTAAGTCACCTCATCCTCTGTAAGTCACCTCATCCCCTGTAAGTCACCTCATCCCCTGTAAGTCACCTCATCCTCTGTAAGTCACCTCATCCCCTGTAAGTCACCTCATCCCCTGTAAGTCACCTCATCCCCTGTAAGTCACCTCATCCTCTGTAAGTCACCTCATCCTCTGTAAGTCACCTCATCCCCTGTAAGTCACCTCATCCCCTGTAAGTCACCTCATCCCCTGTAAGTCACCTCATCCTCTGTAAGTCACCTCATCCCCTGTAAGTCACCTCATCCCCTGTAAGTCACCTCATCCCCTGTAAGTCACC
>CM055763.1:9644127-9646627 GCA_029465975.1 Dallia pectoralis | reverse complement strand
TCTGAGGGGCAAAAGAAAACGGTTCGTTTTGGGTGCCGTTCAGTGGAGGAGGATGCAGAATGGTGCGAACCCCAGGTTAAAGACTCTGGCGTTGATACGTGCAGTAGCACCACCCTAAATGAGGACAATCAGCATAGTCATAGTGAGAAGGTACTGGCGAACATCTAGACTATCTGCAGTTTGAACGTCTGGGGTCACGTAGAAATGTCCGTGTTATTTCCGTGCAAACGTCCAGGAAATGAGTTTGAATAGGAAGTGTGTCGCAGAATTAGAAGGGGAACATTTTTGTCGTTGACGAACGTGGAAGACCTTGATTGCCCACTCTCACGTACCATACAGTCACACTGCTCAATAAGGTTGAGATCTGTTGACACTGCTGAACACTCCTTTATATACAGAATACCAGATCATTTCTTTATCGCTGAATAGTTCTAGCTTTGGGTCATTGTCGTGTTGTAGGAGGAAATTGTATAAGTAAGCATCGCCCACAGGGTATGATGTGGTGTTGCCAAACGGAGTGATAGCCTTCCTTCTTTAAGATCCCCTTTTCCCCTGTACACAACACATCTCCCAATTTACCTCCAGCAAAGCGCACCCAGGCCATCACACTGCCTACACCACGGTTGACAGATGGCGTCAAGCCCTCGTTCAACATCTTCGCATTCGGTGTGCGTCTCACGAATCTACTTCTTTGTGATGCAAACACCAATCTTCATCTGTCTAGTGTCTGTGTTCTTATGCCCATATAATGTCTTTCTGTTGGCACTGGCCCCATGATTTTTCTTTGCAACTCTGCCTAGAAGGCCAGAACCACAGAGTCGCCTGTTCACTGTTGACGTTGAGACTGGTGTTTTGCGGCAGGATGTTGCCAGGGGACCAAGCTAGAGGAAACTAACTAATTGTCTTGTTGCTCAGTTCTGCGGACTTCTGACATTTCAATGGAAAAAAGCAGTGTTTCTTTCAAAACCAAGGATATTTCTATGTGACCCCAATCTTTTGAACGGCTGTAGACCTCCTCTGGTCTTTGTTTCTGTCTGTCACTAATTGTTAAATAGGTGCAATGTTTATAATACAGATTTTTCTATGAATTGAATTGCTTTTACTATGAGCTTTGGTTTCATTCTTACTACGGGTTTCATTGTGTTGATTTCATTCCGTCTGCACCTCGTTTGGGTGATGCTGAGAGAGGAGATCGGGGAACCTTTTGCTTGCCCGGCTGTTTGCTCTCTGGCAACATAAATATCCGTTGAGGACCCCAAAAACACAAGCCTCTTTTTGTCACGGGCACACAGAAAAGCCAGGTCCTCTGTTCTGCATGTGGTTAGTCTGTTGTAATAGTGTTGCCATAGTGACCACCTTATGAACTTACTCCCTCACTGCTACGACCCCTTGCTCCCTACAGCCACTACACTACATGACCCCTTGCTCCCTACAGCCACTACACTACATGACCCCTTGCTCCCTACAGCCACTACACTACATGACCCCTTGCTCCCTACAGCCACTACACTACATGACCCCTTGCACCCTACAGCCACTACACTACATGACCCCTTGCACCCTACAGCCACTACACTACATGACCCCTTGATCCCTACAGCTACTACACTACATGACCCCTTGATCCCTACAGCCACTACACTGCATGACCCCTTGATCCCTACAGCCACTACATTACATGACCCCCAGTAGAACCCCAGTACCAAACCCTAACGTAGCACATAGAACTTACAAAAGGGACATTGGATTTGTTTTGCACAGAAAAAGCGAGTTTTTTCTTTTTTCCCTTCTACTGTCATGTTTGTTGTGATTTCATCTCTCTCACTCCGGCCTTAATCTTCATGCTGTGCTGTTCTTTTGGTTTTCCTCATCCTTCTTTGGTTCACTTTTTCCTTCAGTTTTATCTTTTCTTCACCGACGGGGCAGAGTGACGCCACCTCACTTTCCTCACAGACCATAAGACTAAATCAATACTTCCCAACTCAACTAGATGTGATCGAGAAGTGTGACTTGGTAAAGAAATGGATAAAGTGGTAACCAGTTGAGTTGAGACTTTATATTGAGTGTAGTTTTCTGGTCTGTTCTTCTGCTCTGCCTTTCTCTGGGGTGGGTTTGGTGCTTTGCCTATTTTTTCCCTGCCAGGCGTGTTGCATGTCCCTCACTTTACCTCAGCATCTAGCATGTAGACATAAAGCCCTGGCATTGGATGCACACTAACTGCCATTGAATACGACTTTTGTAGGATACATTTGCCAAAACACAATATAACTCACCAATACACATTTAATGTTGTTCAAAGTTCTTTTATAAATTATTAATTGACAACAAAACAATGTTTTATTGATTCAGTAGAACAGTTATGGTGCAAATTTCTATTTATTTTGATTCATTTTCATTCAATAATTGGTAGAATTTCCATAATCCCAAAGGTAAGGCCTGTTATACAATATGAAATTTAAAAAAGTTTATATATAATATAAAATTAGCTAATTAAAGGTTG